>JAYEVE010000658.1:0-102920 GCA_036346375.1 Guadua angustifolia | reverse complement strand
GAAGCAAGCTCTCATGTCAAACTGTGAAATCATGTGCTGAAAAATTGGCTTAGTAATGAAATTGGCATTGCAAAGTGGTTGCGATCATGGCATGTGTTGTGCATGTGCATGTGTTGTGCATGTGCATGTGTTGTTTAAGATGTTTATTTGATATGCTGGTGATAGCATGTTAATGTTTTTGCTTGATGTAGTGCGCTCGTGTGAGGGTTGCATGGATTGACTTTGAGTCAAGTCGTGGACTTGTGCTTGCAATTGTTTCTTGTTTATTCATGTGCAGGTGTTGCTCGAGGGCAAACGTGGTCGACGACGGGACCGGAACTAGGTTCATGGAGGAACTGAGGTTCGGGACTAGGTTCAGGGAGGAATCGAGGTCTTGGTAGTTGAGGATGTCATGCGAGATGTTCGAGCTAGAGAACATGCACATAAAGGCTGGTTAGTCACGTAATTATAGCATGTGGGCTGTACATGCGTGCAAGAGTTGTTTTTGGCCATGTTGAGCCAGGTTAAGATGTCTACAGACTCTTTCCATGTTGGAAGTGGAGTTGTATTCAATCTTGTTATGTTTGCTCAGTATAAATAGGGGGAGGTGTCTCCTGTTTATTCTGAGAGCCAGGTTTTAGAGTTTGTACTCTTTTGTTTGGAGTACTGTTAGACAAAGAGAAATAAAAATCTTCCTTACGGCCATTACTTTTTGTCTCAGTGGCTGGAACTTTAATTCTCCTGGCAACCTTGATAAAGAAACTTGCTTCTTTTGTTCTCAGTGGCTGGTGGCTCATCAAGTTTTTGGAATTCAGATTGGATCTCGCTGAAGTTTGGTCCGCTAGGAGTTTGTGTCTGAAAATCAATTCCCGTCGTTATTTGATTCAGTCCTGTTGCAAATGTAATATCTCTTGATTTGTATATCTGATCGAGTTGATTCTTATCGAGTTAGATTCATAATTGAATCTAGTTTCTACAGTTAAAATTTCACATCAATAGAACGATGGGATTTTCAGTTAATCTTGTTTGAGTTTGGTCCATCGCTGTTAGATCGTTATTTATTTTAGTCATCTTGCGAAGGACATAACTTTAGATCCGTAGATCCGATCGACTTGATTGTCATTGTGTTAGATTTAGAATTGAATCTAGTTTCTACAATTAAAATTTCACATCAATCCAATGGTGGTATCTTTAGGAATTACTATTTTTATGAACTGGTCGCTAGACTGCTCGTCTGGTCGCCCGACTGCTCTCCAACTAATAAATTGGTTGCCCGATTGCTCTACTGGTCGCCCGACTACTCTCCAACTGCAAAACTGGTCACCCGACTGCTCTCCAACTACAAAAGTGGTCGCCCGACTACTCTCCGACTAGGAGAACTGGTCTCCCGACTATGTGAGCTGGTCTCTCGAGTGCTTGAACTGGTCTCGCGACTGCGTGAACTGGTCTTCCGACTGTGTGAACTGATCTCTCGACTGTTCACCAACTGCATGAACTGATCTCCAAGCAATTTGAGTTTAAATTGGGGTGTGTTAGAAAAAATATCAAAAATTTGATTTTAGCTTCCGCGCAATCATTCACCCCCCCTCTGATTGCTACATTAGTATATTTCGATCCTACACAAACTACCAATCTCCTTCTCTAACTCCAAACACCTAGCTCTAGTTCTAGCATGAAATTTTTCTAACTTGCAAAAAGCATCATTGTGCTCATCATAGGTATGTACCTCATCAGACTCGTTGTAGAGGTCGTCGTTGCTGATGCCATTCTCGTCATCCATGAAGTGCATGCTGGTGAAGTCATCGCCACTCTTAGTCTTCTCTTGCGGTTTATCCTCTCCATTATCGTTGCTCCATGTCTCGGTGTTAGAGAGGGATATGTCATGGAGTACAACAAGGGCATCGTGGAAGAGCTTCTTGTTCTTCACAAACTTATGGAACTTCTTCTCACATGCGGAATCGTGATCTAGAGCCTTCTTGTTGCAATTCTTGTCGATGTAATCATTCTTGTTCATATCGTCATCATTGTTCTTGCCTTTCTCCAGCTTGAGGCAATTAGCCCGAATGTGGTTGGGGCCACCACACTCAAAGTAGGTAATAAAATCACTTCTCTTCCTTTCTTTGTCACCCTCTTGTATGCATGTGAAAATTTTTTGGCTAGGAGGGTAAGCTTATTTTTTGGAAAAACTCGTTAGATGCTCATCAATCATCTCATGGAGAGCCAAAAGTGAAGCACCAAAAGAAATATCAGAAGTGGTGGGATCAGTGACCAAGGCCATTGACTGTGACTTCGTACATCTTGCGAGAGACGACATCAATCTCATGAGTTTTGAGTCAGGAATAAAGCCCGCTAAGAGTCAGAATCAACAAGTTTGTGATGTCCTTGATGGAAGTCACTTTCATCTCCCAAACAAGGAGGTCGAGTGCCATGAGAAAATACCGAGTGTTCTCCGAGTCAGAGTATGTAGTGCCTACAACTTAGTGATCACTCAGGATCTTGGTAAAATGACCAAAACACTCATCTAAGGACTCTTCAGCGTGCTGCTGAATCTTTTTTTAGTCACGATTCAACTAGTTTTGTCTCACCATCTTGATCTGAGTGGTTTCGTCATGGTAAGCATTGAGGGTCACCTAGATCTGGTGGGTAGATAGTAGATGAGAGATCCTCTCATACTCACTACGGCTAAGGCCCTGTATAAGCATGTTTTTTGCCTTAACATTTGCCTCAATGTCAACCATATTCATGGTATTGACGTTTTATCCGGAAGGAACCTCATATGGGAGCTTCACTTTCTATTAGATGGAAAATCCCTGAGCAGTGATGTATGACTACATAGATTTCTAAAAAGGATAATCCACCCTATAGAATATTAGAGGCTTGGTGGAATACTTGTCTATCGCCATAGCTCTTGAGACTGGTCAAGATCTAGAAAGAGCACAACCTAATTGTGATACTAATTGAAGGACCAAAAATAGCGATCAAAGGGGTGAATGATCACACAATAATTTTCTCCCAAAGAAACCAACCAAAATCTCACTAGGTGAAATACGCGCAGAACAACAAATTTTTAGAGAAAATCAGCTCTAGGGCAGCACTACTAGTCTTAGATGGTCGGTAGTACCAGAATGAACAATACTCTAGTACTATCATGCTACAGTACCCTAGTAGTGCCTGATGAATAGTAAAATCAACAAAAGTTCAAATCCAAAAATGGTGTAACATTTGATTGGATAATCCAAAACTCGTGAAACTTTTTATATGCCTTTGTAGGGATGTCACATACCTATTTCAACCATCAATCATAAAGATTGGCATCAAAGTTTTGACCTTTTTCAAATTTATCGAAGGGTGCACTAAAACTGGCTCAAAATCCAAAACTTCACCATGAGCTTGCTCGTAAGGATTTGATGATCCTAGATGACCTTCTACATATCACAACAAGCAAGAACACTCAAGAAAGATCTCTCAAACAAGTAGGATCAATATCTAACTCAAGAACTTCATTCTCAATTCAAAAATTGATTTCTTGAAGAAATTTGGTTGATCAAGAAGAAACTTGCCTATATGATTAGGGAGATGATCTACAGAGGATATATCTATCAATTATACATCATTGGTAGTACGAGATCAAGCAAGAAAGAAATCGCAAGAAAAGATTTGGAGCCAAGCAAGAAGATGATCAAAATTTGAGACAAAAACTTGAGCAAAGAGATAATTTTCATTCAGATCATGAGGAGGGTTTACAAATCCTCTCACCTAAGAGAAAAGCTCTCAAGGAGTAGTTACACACCCACATAAGAGCACTAAAATCTTGTAGAAACCCTAATCCTAGGCTTAGTGGTTTAGAGCCTCACCTCATACTACATCTCCTTATATAGTGGAGGCATCCTGACCCTAAAATCTGGACATACATGTGGATACCATCCACATTTATACGAGCTAACCTTTTAACCCAACACCATACCAGGTTTTACATAGGGGTGAAAATGGGTCGGGTATTACCCGTCAGGTATTGGATACGGGTAGTGTTTTTACCCGTTTTTCGGATACGGGTATGGGTATTTTTTTTCTCAGGTTAGATACGGATAGTACCCGGGTAGCTGAGCGTTGGATTCAGGTCGGATTCGGAGCGAGCACTACCCGGAAAATACCCGAGGATCTCGGACAGATACGGGTACCCAGGGTTCGGGTACCCGGGAGTATCAAATACAGCCCACGGCCCATTGAAGCTTTGATTTCAGACCACGGCCCACAAGAAAATAGTGGAGAAAATGCGCTGCATTTGTTTTGCTAGGATGTTGGGCCTAGTGAGTCTAGCGGCCATGCTAATGAAGCTAACCAAGAACTTCACCATGCTGTTTGTGATCCTTCCCTGCATATAGGGTAACTTTGTTTACTTCAATTAATACAAGTTATATTCTAGTACTGATTGACAATGCAAGTCAATATTTGTTACTTATTTAATATGAACCATGTTTTTTCAATATATATGATGTAGACAAAAAGCGAGTACTACTAAATCAATCTAAAATTTTCAACTAAGTACCCGTTATTCGTATTGTACCCGTCTGTATTATATCTGGTATCCATTTTTGTCGACGATCGGGATCGCCAACCGCAAGAAATGAGATGGGGGGTCGATGTGATACGGGACTCGAGCTGTGCTTCGCTCAAACGGAGGAAAAGTGTAGACGTGGTGTTGGTCGGAGCAAGACGACAACGAGCGTGAGACCGAGATTTACACTGGTTCGAGCCCCTGTGGAGGTAATAGCTCTATCGGCCGCCTTTTGGCGCTTTTCTTGGCTATTTCTGAGTACAAGGGTGTGTTACAGCTCAAGTTCAACAATGGTTATGCCTAAGCTCGAGCTAGGGTGTGTTGTCTTCGTGTCCCCTAAAGGACTGTGGCTTCCTTGGACTTTATACCTCCTCACACACAACGGACGGAGAGATTCCTGAAGTGGCCTTCAGACACGTTGAGGGTCGGGCAAGACCATTCAACTTGTTGCACACACTGCCTACCCCACGACCCGCGCCTTTGGGCAAATCACGGCCAAATGCTTGATCCGAATCCAAGGGTGAACTCTGACTCGAACAAGGGCCCGCCCGAGCTCGAGGTCGAAGGGGCCGCTTTCGGGTCCAGCAAGCTTAGGTCGAGCCGACCCGCACCAGTCGTGGCCGGGGCCTCCCGAGCATGGGGATCCTGTTGACCGTGCGCCGGCCGATCAAGGGACGCCCGGCCCTCGTCAGCTAGCCCCCGAGGCTTAAGGTCGTGGCGAGCGTGGGCCGACCTTGAGTCTCTATAGCCGACCGATTCCTGCATTCTCTCAAGGTCGAGGTCGGGCGGAACGTAACGCCAGTGCCTTGATGATACGACACTGGCGCCTCTTGATCTCCGGCCTCGTACGGATATTGAGCAGCCAGTGACACCGCCATATCTCGAAACCGCCGCCTTACCTTAATTGCGCTGTCAAATCATGGCTGGCCAAGGTCCTTCGGCGCCAGCGATTCGGATCCGGCGACGGTGCGGCTTATAAACTCAAAGCCGCAGCGACTCTTGAGGGAACTTCCCGACCATCGCCCTTCGTCTTCCAAGCCTCTCCGCCCAAGCAAGTAACCTTCTTCCCCCGCCCTTGGTCAAAACCGCCACGATCGCCATGGCCAAGCTAGGGAGGAGCACATTGTCGCATTCAAGGATGAAGGAACTCGAGACCCTGGGACTGCTCGACCCATTCACATGGCGGCTGCCGGGCAACGAGACCGAGCCAACCCTCAGGACAACGAATCGCTCAGCACCGAAAGCACTACGTCCTCTTGCCTCACGGACCCCAGAGAGCGAGTTCCTCTCCGTGGTCCTCACCGCCATGTAGATCGAGCTCATAAACTCGGTGCCGAACTCCATTCTACGCTTGCCATCTTCTCCCACTTGCGAGGGGTTCCTAGGAATCCTTCCCAATCACTCACTTTTCTTTCGGTACTTCACCTCTTCCGCCTGGGAAGGACCCCGTGGTCATCCGCCTCTATTTCCGGCGAGTGGGACAGGCTCAAGTGGTCCTTCCCCAAGATCCAAGCTCGACCTCGGGCCATGGTCCGAAAGCGGTGGTTCTACCGAAGAAAGGGAGCTCGGCATGTCGTCAGACGAGGGAAAGCCCGCTTGGGAAGAAGGAGACCCCAGATGCGACGATCCCAAGGCCGACGAAGCCATCATCGCCATTCATCTCGCGCGGCGCTGCCTCACCGGGCAGTAATCGTTGCCGACTTCTGCGGAACCGGTGTCCTTCGCGAGGCGACGCACCTGCTTCTACGAGATCGGGCGCCTCGACTCGACCCACGAGGGCACGTCCCTAGCACCCCGCCGTGGCCTTGCTTGGGTCCGCCTCGACTCTTTTTTGAAGGGCATTTCTTTGCAACGCCGTTGGAGTCTTGGGTTGCCGCCAGATGAATGAGATGTTCGAGAACTCGGCGCTAACTACTCCATGGGCGACGGCGTCCCGAAGAACGTACTTCACCGAAAAGCCGAGGTAAGCCATCCCGACCAATGGCTCTACCTGAGTGACCCTGGGGGCCTTCCTGATCCCTTCAAGCTCGCAGGACCACTAGGAGCTGCTCGACACGGCCAGGCGGATGCTCCCGCTGCCCGGGATGGGCAAGAGCAAAAAAGGGAAGAAGAGACCTTCCCCGGCCGACGCGGACCGCCAGGAGGCGAAGAAAACCCACGCCGAGTGGGGTGACCGCGCCATGGTAAGGATCCCGCCGGTCGAGCCCCCGAGCCCGTGCTCGTGTGCCTTGCTGGTTTGACGTGTTCTCCTTTTTGCAAAAGCAGAGCGCAATGGCCGCCGCTAGGACCTCAAGCCCTCCCGGCCGGGTCCTCAAGCGCGAGCCCCCGCCAGATGGGACGATGTGGAGCCAAGACGGCTCCGAGACCCCGGCCCAGGACGCATGAAGCGAAGTGCCCCACCACCTGGGCATCGAGACCTTCGCCGACCCTCAACGAGGCGAGGTCAAGCGACCTGTAAACTCGGCTTCTCGACTACAGTCCTCCGCTTCTTCCGCTTAGCGATGTCTTTCATCGCAGACTTTGAGCACCGAGCTCGAACTTGCCCGCTTTGACGATGGTCAGTTGTCTGTATGCAGTCCGAGTCCGAGGAGGAGGACACCTTGAATTGGTCCTCGCCGCTTGCGCCCAATGCGGACTCCGTCGGGGCCGCCGAGCCTGGTTCCGGTCGGCGAGTTCAACCAAGGCCTCGACGACACGGGACGAGGAAGAGTCTCTCTGCACCGCGACGGCGCGGACTTTGACACCGTGAGACCCATGACGAATCGCTGCCGTCGACCTTCCCGAGGCCTCCGCGAGGAGGACACCAGAGCTTCTCCGCGCGCCGAGGTGATACCCGAGCTCCCGACCACGGCCGCTCCAGCGCCGAGGCAGCGATTCCGCTTTGCCACCAAAGGTGATCAAAGTCAGAGGAGCTCCGCAGACCGCCTGAAGCGGTCGCGTCGGGTGCCGAGGTCAAGAAGATCCCGTGCCACGGGCCGACAAGGGCAAGCGGATCCGCCGCCGGCCCCTTGGCGCTGAGACGAGTGGGCCCCACCGTAGAGGTGGGACTAGTATCGCCGCCAGCCCTCTCGACGGTGGGCTGAACCCCCCGGAGGAGGCAACGGATGACCAGCCGCCCCGGACGGAACTCAAGGTCTCGCCCAAGCGCCGCCAATGGTCGAGGTCGACCTCGACACCGCGCCGGCGGCGACGAGGAGGAGGAGATCCCTCGCGATCGTATTGATGACCGCGAGGAATTCACCCGCGCACGCTGGAGGGCCATCTCCGTGAGGTAAGGGATCCCCACTCATGCCCTGCAATGCGTTAGGTCGAGTTTTCTCGTCAGTTTCTTACCGGGGCCCCTCTCCATGTCCTCTTAAGGCGATCGGCAATGTCACCCGAGGGTTGCAAGGCCTCCACGAGCATGCCGACGTGCTCAGGGGGCTCTTGAATGTTGTGGCGACGCGGGAGGTGGAGCACGCCAAGCTCTGTACGACCATCGAGGTCGACCAGGCAGAGCTCGAGCGGGTGAACAAGGAGCTCGACGACCTTCGCCAAACGATGGTGGCGCAGGAGGTGGCTCACGCGGCCGAGCTCGAGCAAATCAGGGCTTCCGAGCGCGAGTTCGGCTTCAAAGCCGTAGAGCAGGAACGGACCCGGGCGACCAAGGCGCTCGAGGCGCTTGAGACCGAGCGCGCCAAGGTAGAGTCGCTGGAGGAGGCCGCCGCGGAGCGAGCTTCGTCCTCAGGCTCGGCGCTCGAGGCCCTGCAGGCCAAGGTCGAGGTGCTGGAGAAGGCTGCCGCCGAGCAGGCGTCTTCCTCGGCCAAGGCGCTTGCAGACGAGCGCGCCAAGGTCGAGGCATTGGAGAAGGCCGCTGCTGAGCAGGTGTCATCCTCGGCCAGGGCGTCCCCCGAGCTGGAGGCAAAAATCGCGGAGCTGGAGGAGAAGCTCGGGCGCGCTAGTAAAGCGGCGAAAAATGCCCTGGCCCAACTCCAAGACGAGCGTCGCCAAGCCGTGGACACCGCCAAGGAAGTCCTCCAGTACCGAAGTGAACTCTCGACCTTGCGGGCTAAGGTTGCCGAGCTCGAGCAAGAGAAGCTCGCACGCGAAATGGCGGACTTGTAACTTTATCCGTATGCTGTCCTGTAAAAAACGCTTGGAAACATTATGATGAAGCTACGTCACTTTTGGGTAAAAAGGTCTTGTCCCGTTTTGAAATTCGTCGCCGAGGACGTTTGGAGTTCGCCTTTATCGCCCTTGCTCGCGCGCCGTAGGTTGTCTGCTGGTAGTACGCCACTCTCCAGCCCCCGTTGGGTCCGAGGTCGAGCAACGCCGGCCTTGGGCGCAAGATTTGCACGCCAGCGAACATGACCTGCAGAGTGGAGAGAAAAGCCGCAGGGGACATAGTCGTGACGGAAACGAGATCGATAGAGAGACGGTTTCGCCCTGGACTAACATTCGAATCACGATCATGACGTCGCGCACCGCTTCCACATCAAAGTGGCGGTTACCGTCCGCCTGTGCATGTGAGAGAGCTAGATTGCGAAGAGGTTCGGCTCACATCTTAGCTCGCACCCTGGGGGGGACGTCGAGCTCGCGATGCTTTAGACCAAGAGGAAATGTGCGGCGCACGAAGGTCGTGAAGGAAGGAGTCCTGCATAAAAGAACCATACCGACACAAGTGGCAATAGACATAAAGAGCGAGAATAAAAGAACAGCTTTATTGAAATTCAAGGTATAGATGTTACACATAAAACTTTGAGTCGATCTATGTTCCACGAGCTAGAGAGCTCTCGCCATCGGGCATCGCTAGCCGGTAAGCCCCCGTGCGATCTGTTGAAATGACTCTATAGGGGCCCTCCCACCGTGGGATAACTTGTTGGTGTTGGGCCAGCCTCAATCCGCCTCGGGCTAGGTCCCCAACAAGGAGCTTCCTAGGTCGTACCGGCCGAGACGCATGTCTCCAAGAGCTTACAGGTAGTGCGTTGATCGTAGCAAAGGCACGGCATCTTACTTCTTCTGCGAGGGTAAGGTCGAGACCGCCAGGCTTGAAGTCGACTTGGTCGACCAAGTCGACCTCGCCGAGCCCAACAGAACCTCGGGAGGCGAACGGCCGGTCGTAACAACGAGCCGGAAGGGTGTGGACCCCAATGGCTCGGCTCGTTGGTACAAATAGACCATAGGGCGGTGGGAAGTTCGCCCACCCAGTCATGTCAGAACGCTCGAGCTCATCTGCAACTCGCTTCTTGACGCCTCGACGACGGTTCACATGCTGCGTTCACGCTCCGCTGTTCTAGGGTGAGCCACCGGCGAAGCATATTTTGATGCCGAGTTCCTCGCAAAACTCCTGGAACAACTCACTGGTAAACTGAGTACCGTTGTCAGTGATAATCCTGCATGGAACCCCGTACCTGGTGACCACGGACAAGCGGAAGAAACGAATGGCCGCCCGAGCGGTGATGGTCGAGACTGGCTTAGCTTCGATCCACTTGGTGAAGGTGTCGATGGCTACAAATGAAATTTCTTCCCCGACCGCCGAGAAAAGGGGTCGAGATATCCAAATTTCTGTGTCGAGAAAGGCCAAAGCGGCGGGATGGTCCGGCGGCGATGCCGGCCGGTGCGCTCTTCCGGCGTGGAACTAGCAAGCCAAAGAAAGCGGACGATATCACGAGCATCCTGGCTACCATTGGCCAAGAGTACCCCATACGGAAGGCCTTACGGCCATCGCCTCCAGATGAAGAGTGCCCCACGAGGCCCCGAGTGAATGTCACTTAATAGGTACTTACCTCCTCCGCAGAGATGCACCGAGTCGTAATGCCGATACATTCCGCCTATAGAGTTTGCCATCCACGGCGCGTACAAGCTTGCTCGTCGCTTGATCCCCGCTTTCTCGGTAGGTCGTGGTGTCGCCCCTAGCAAGGAAATTGTGGATGGGCTCGGCCCAGAGGGGATTCTTCGACCACGCCGAAAGCGTGACCTCTTGATCGAGATCGAAGGGGCCGCGGCGTCCTGCACGACGCCGGGGATATCGTCGTCGGAGGAGCCGAGCTTGGAGAGGAAGTCCGCCTGAGTTGTCCCTCCTGAATGTGCTTAAGTTCCAAGTTCGAACCACTTTCCATCTTGGCGACTCGGCGAGGTACTTTGCCATCGAGTCCCCGAGCATTGGTAGTCCTTATTGAACTGGTTGATGACGAGCTGGGAGTCGCCCTTCACGACCAGCCGGCGCATGCCCAATGCCTTGCAAGCTCGTAAGCCCGCCAGAGGCCTCATACTCGCCAAATTGTTGGTTGCTGGAAACCCAAACGAACCACGCATTTTAACCGTCTTCGCGGCTGGGTAAGGATAAGGATCCCACCCCGAGTGCTTGAAGGACCTTGAACCGTCAAGAACATGACCTGTGCTGCTCCTCCTCAACTCAAGCTCGGGAGCGGTCTGCGACGCTTTGCTCGACCACGGTCGGCGAAAGCACTTATGCATTTTATGGCCGCCCGAGCCACGACCTGGACGCCGAACGCCGCTAGCTCCATGGCCCATTTGGCGATTCGTCCGCCACCCTCTGGATTCTCAGATGTCCCCGAGCGGAAAGTTGCTCGACGACCACAAAGGTGTGCTCGAAGTAGTGCCGAGCTTGCACGGCCATGAGGAGGGCATACAACAACTTCAGACTGCGGGTAGCGCCTTTGGGCCGTGCAAGACCTCGACG
This sequence comes from Guadua angustifolia, assembly GCA_036346375.1. Classification (NCBI taxonomy): domain Eukaryota; kingdom Viridiplantae; phylum Streptophyta; class Magnoliopsida; order Poales; family Poaceae; genus Guadua; species Guadua angustifolia. The sequence continues at coordinate 91,704 of JAYEVE010000658.1, read as the reverse complement.
TAGTAGATCGGTGTCATTGTTTCTGCTCAGCCACCGTGACAAGCACTTCGGGTTGAGCTTGATCTTGTGCCTGCTCAAGGTTGGCGAAGGTTTCTCGAGGTCGCGAACGTGGTCGCCTCGGAGGGGCTCTTGACGGCGATGTCGCCCACGAGACCTCAAGGTTCCGCCCGATCTGTGGCTCGAACGCCTTGGTCATCGACGCCGGAACGTGGCCCCGCATTGCATGCACCGAACGACATGGTCAGATAGCAATAGGTGCCAAATGGCGTGATGAAGGCCGTCTTGCTTCGCTGCCACCGCCAGCTTGATCTCGTGGTATCCCGAGTAAGCGTCCAAAAAGCTTAGCATTTTGGCGTTCGCGGTGGAGTCGACGATCTAGTCGATGCGCGGGAGAGGGAAGTTGTCCTTCGGGCAGACCGAGTTCAGCCCCGTATGGTCGACGCACATTCTCCACTTCCCGCCCTTCTTTTGGACGATGACCGGGTTGGCCACCCACTCGGAGTAGTCGACCACGGATGAAACCGCCTTGAGAGCTTGTCAAGGTTCTCTTGATGACCGCGACCTTCTCCGGAGAAGCGACGCAACTTCGGGCGACTGGTCGAGAGCCGGATCTCACCGCAACTTGTGCTCGATCACCTCTAACGCCGGGCATGTCCGTGGGTTCCTGCTTAATATACCCTTGTTGGCGCGAAGGAAGGTGACGAGCTCGAGTTCCTATTTGGAACTCACCACCGAGATGTGGATGCACTTGGTCGGGTCACTCTCGTCGAGCGGCATGGTCCTCGTCGCCCCGCTGGGCTGGATTGCCGCCTTCTGGCGGGCATTCTTCGTCGTCGCCTCCGGGCCGCGCTGGGGCAGCATGCCCACGAGAGCCAAGGCCTTGGTCTCACATCCATGTGTCTGCTCAGAGATCACCCCCCCGTACGGTGATGATACCATTGGGGCCAGGCAGCTTCATACATCGATGGCCATAATGGTTGGCCGCCATAAACTTGACCAGGGCGGGCCGCCCGAGGATGGCGTTGTACGGGAGGTCACCCTCGACCACCTCGAAGATGATCAGCTCGGTGCGGAAGTTGCCCGAGTCGCCGAAGGTAACGGGCAAGACCACCTGCCCCAGGGGGATGGTTGAGCTTCCCGGTACGATCCCAAAGAAGGGTATGGCGATACTCTTGACCTTCGACCGGGGAATTTGCATCCGGTCAAGCGCCTCCCGCAGCAGTTAGTTAAAGGAGCTACCGCCGTCGACCATGACGCGCCCGACCGCGGTATTGCTGATGGTTGGGGTCACGACCAAGGCGGTCTTTAGGTCTCGGGCCATACCTGGGAGAGCGTCCTCTGGAGTGAAAGCGATGGTGGCTCCAGCCCACTTGCAAGGCTGCTCAATGGGCCTCCCAGTGGCGACCTGGTAGATGGTTCGCGCGGCGGCCTTGACCTCGGCTGGACCGGTAGTAACGAGCCACCGAAGATGACATCGATCCGGCGCTCGCCCTGCTGGAACTCCAAATCGAGGTCGTCGTGCTCCGCGCCGGCGTTTACCCTGTCGGGCTGGTCGTCATCCTTCGGGAGCATGGGTATTTCACCCCGCCCATCATAGAAGGCATCCAGCTTGCCTTGCCAAGCCCTGCAGGCCCGCAGATCGTGGCCGACCGCCCTATGAAACAGGCAGAACTTTGCCTCGTCATATTCCGGGCGCCCCCCGGTCGCCTGTGGCCGAGCATCGGCCCGCCGGGACCTGGGTCGCCGGCCCTCCAACAGGGGCTGGTTCTGCGCCTGGCGAGGCCGAGGCCGACCTTGGCGAGATTTGGATCCCTCCCGAGCTTGATCTCGGACCTCAAGGACCTCAAGGCCGACCATCCGCCGAACGATCACCATGGCAAACCTCCGCCGCCCCTGCGATCATGCTTCCGCTTCTTGGTGGCGGTGCCGTGGTCAGTGCCCCTGGAGCTGGACGGGCCGGCCTCTATTTGGTTCAGACCAAGCTTACCTTGGTCGTAGTCACGCTTCTAGCGGATAGCATCGTCCGTGTCCGCGTACCGCTCCGCCATGCGGAAAAGCTTGTTGACGCTGAGCCTCGAGGTGATCTCCAGGTCCTCGGTAAGGCGCCGATCGCGACGCCGAACTTGAAGGCTTTGATGACGGCCGCCGGAGATGCTTGAATCGTGTTCCTTGCGGATGAATCGCCGACGAAATCACGCAATGGCTCGTTTTGCCCTCGATGACACGGTCCAGGTCCTTCTCCTCTCCCGGGCGCCAGAATAACTCGAAGTTGGAGCGAAGGCGCTGGATTTAGCGCCACGACCAAAGGAACCGTGTTTCGTTGAAGAGCCAAGTTCGCGGTCTTTGCCCAGACGGTCGGGAGGTAATTGGCCATGACAAGTTTATCACCCCTACCGCCAAGATAGCGGTCGAGTAGATAGACAAGAATTCATCGGGTTCTTGGTCCCGCAAAACGCTCGATCAACAAGCTGGTTTGAACCGAGCCGGCCATCGCACGCGACGTAGGCCGCCGAGAACACGCCATGCAGCCATAGGTCGACAAAGCGCCGGTGTGATCATCCCGACAAGGTCCCTCGCTTGCCAGATTCGAGTCGAGGCCTCGCGGCGGCCGACCTTCGGTGAGAACGGCCACAGTGGCCGGGCGCGGAATCACCGGTAGGTAACGAACCGTCCCCGGACCTGCGGCGCTCGGGCGAACGTCTGGGAGAGGTCCGCAGACCGCCGGCCGACTCGAGTTTGTGTGGCTTGGTTCGGCCTGGTCTCGCGGTACGGCGCCCTCGGGGCGCCGGGCGCTCAAGGCTAAAAGCCTCGCCCCGAGCCCGCCGCTCGGGGCCACCTCGCGCAGAGGCGTCCGATGGGTGCGCGGCGGTGAGCGACGTGTTGTCATCACTTTTCGGGAGCGGGTCCCGAAAGTGCCGACTTTGTGGCGGAGGCACGACCTCGGTCAGAGTTCGATCGAGCTCTTCGGCGTGGCTCACCAAAGAGCTCCGACTTTGCCCTATCGGGGTCAGCCATGACCCGGGCGATAGCGCGGAGACGCTCCCCCGTGAGAGGGAGCCCGGGCGGCCTGAGGACGGCTTGCCCTCTCGGGCCTCTACCGAGGGGGCGGCATAAGCAGTTAATAGCGACGTGCACCATCCGGCGAAGCGTCTTCAGGGTCCGCGGATCTCGGTCATCCGCATTTCTCCACGCTTTGGCCGCTCGCCATCAACGCTGGCGCTCAAGTGGCGTGGCGGCGGCGAAACAGGACACGGAGTCGAGTCCGTGTCGAATCCACGCTGAGGAAAGTCCGCCAATGAAGCGCGCCATGCTCTTGGGTCCTTGATGTCGTTCTCGCGAAGAGCGAAGGCCCACGGTGGCGCCACCGCCGACGATCGGGATCGCTAACCGCAAGAAATGAGATGGGGGGTCGATGTGATACGGGACTCGAGCTGTGCTTCGCTCAAACGGAGGAAAAGCGTAGACATGGTGTTGGTCAGAGCAAGACGACAATGAGCGTGAGACCGAGATTTATACTGGTTCGAGCCCCTGTGGAGATAATAGCTCTACTCCAGTCGCCTTGCGGCAGTTTTCTTGGCTATTTCTGAGTACAAGGGTGTGTTACAGCTCAAGTTCAACAATGGTTATGCCTAAGCTCAAGCTAGGGTGTGTTGTCTTCGTGTCCTCTAAAGGACTGTGCTTCCTTGGTCTTTATACCTCCTCTGCACGCAACGGACGGGAGAGATTCCCGAGAAGTGGCCTTCGTACACGTTGAGGGCTGGCAGCAGCCATTCCGAACTTGTTGCACGCACCTGCTCCTACCCCACGACCCGCGCCTTGGGCAACCGCCGGTCAAATGCTTGATACGAAATCCAAGGGTGAACTACAGCTCCGAACAAGGGCCCGCCCGAGCTCGAGGTTGAGCGGGGCCGTTGTAACACCCCAATTTTTGCTTTTCTTGCATTTAAATGGTATTTTGAATTTTTGGGAATTTCTGGAATTCATTTGAATTTATTTGGATTTATTTGGAATTATTTGAATTTATTTTGAATTAAACCATTTATCAAACTACTTAAATAATGGAAAAGTTAAAATAAAGTTTTGCTGAAAATATTTTATTTGAGTCACAAATGTCCTAAAATATTTTTGAGAATTTTTCCGAATTTTTCGATATTTTTAATGCCTCAAACAAATTATTTTATTTTCGGGAAATATTTTTAATCGAAAAAGAATTAAAAATCCGGATGAATAGTGTTGGGCCGAGTACTGTGCGGCCCGTTTCGAAAAACCCTAGCGCCGTGGCCGTTAGATCTTCATCCGACGGCTCACGATGCGCCACGTCACCCAACCCTATTCCCACCGGACTCATAGCCACGGACTCCTCGCGAATTTCGCAACGGACGGACGCTAAGAGCCCCTATTTAATGCGCCGCCACCCTCCGTGTTCCTCGGTGTCGCCGCATCAGCCAGACGCCGACGCCCGCTTGAGACGCCGCCGCCTGCGCCGCACGAAGCTCGCCAAGTCCCGAGACCATCCGGCGATTCTTTGACCCACTCCGCCGTCGCCGTCCATCCTCCGCCGTCGCCGTGCCGCCGTCGGACTCAGCTGCCCGCGCCGTCGTCGAAACATTACCGCGACGTCGCGGAGGATCACGGAAACGCCAGCGCCGCCGCGTCGTCCGTCTTCGTCTCCGGTCAAGCTGGCTGCCGCTTCATCGCGCCGCCCTAAGCTCGCGTCGACCGTCCGATCTCAATCAACGACCAGATCCCGCCACGCCGCCCATAAACAAGAAACCCCATCTTCTAATCCCGCCGTTAGATGTAGATCTAAGGGCAGCCGTAGTGCCACGCCGCTCCTCGCATGCATGAGACGCCGACAAGGTGGACCCACACGGCCACCGCACCAAGACGAAGCGATCAGGCACGCGCGTATATCGACAAAGACGGACCCACATGTCAGCCGCACCGCGGCACTGTTTACACGAGGCGCCGATGACAGATGGGCCCACTCATCACCGCGACGCACTAGCAGGCGTGACGTCACCGCCGACGTCATGCTGACGTCACGGTGGGACCCACTTGTCAGTGAGATAGCCGAGTCGCGGCCGACGCCACGATGACGCCATGCCGACGCCAAGACGGAGGCGGTCGGTGGCGTCGGCAAGAAGGCCACGTGTCATTCTCGTGGTGGCGACACGTGTCACATATGACGCAATAATTAATTTTTTGAAAAAGAAAATATTTATTTAATTCGGTATATTGATTTTAAATATATTTTGAAACTTCAAATGCTTATAACTTTTGCGTTTTAACTCCGATTTGAGTGATTCCAATTTCTATAAATTTGTAAAATTGTGATCTTTCTGTTTATGAATTTTATTTGAATTTTTGAGCACTGATTGTCTACTGTTTATTTATTTTATTGTTTTGTATTTACGCTATGCGTAGACGTTGAAGTGCGAAAAGGTTTCGAGGAGAGGTTCTCACCGAGAGCAAGCTCGGAGCGAGAATCAGACTTTTTGAAGGCAAGTTGTGTTTGATCATGTTGAACCTATTAGAGAAAATTATTTTGATTTAACTTATTGCATGCTAATTTAGTAAAAATTGGTTTGAATGAATTTTGGGATTAGCTAAATGCCTAGTTGCTGTATGCCATCTTGTCATATATAATTGTATGCCATGAATCATTTGTCACCCTAGGTTATGGACTAATAGTTGGACATTAATAATTTGCCAACATGGGTTGAGTAGACCAAGTAGTATGCTTAGCTTGACCACGTGGACATTTTATGATTTTGGAATACCAAAATAAATATTGACTTAATGAGATATGGAACATGATTTGTGAATAAGACATGTGTTATTGAGTTGATGATGGCACGTGGTGCAATGGTAAAGAACTGGGGTGGGAAAATGATTTAGACTGAGGCATGTGGCAAGATTGTTTCTGGTGGGCCAAGAGGGGCAACTGGGCGGTCGTATTTGGTTTTATTGGTTCTGAATGTTTAAGGTCATTCTTGGTTAGTCTTGCCTCGGTCAACTAAGGACTTAACCTTGCAAGCATTTGAACTGAGTCTTTCATACAACCACAAGCTCCGTAATGGGACGGGCCTAGCTGAGTAAACTGGGAAATCTATTCTTAGTCTTGTCGTGGTGGTGTGGGGCCCGGAAGCGGATGAGAACCCACATGGCGCAAGAGGGGGCCCAGGTGTGGTAACCATCCCTCCAAAGTTGAAACCTTAGCGGCGAAGATGGGTTTAGACGGAACTTTGGAAAGGCTTTATTACGGTTATTTGCCTTGGTGGTATTTGTTGTATCTTGTGGGTAAAGTGTATAACCTCTATAGAGTGTACAACCTATTGAATAGCCGTGCTCACAGTATTGAGCATCGCTTCGTGATTACTGATCAAGGGTTAGATTTTCATGAAAATGACTTGTTTATGGAAAAATGCATGGGTTGGTGATGATGAACTTGACTTAGGATGGAAAAAGGATTTACGATTGAAATGTTTGTGAAAGCTATTATCCCTTCTACTGTTTTACTGCTTTGCAATCTATTACTGTTTATCTTGAATGTTGTACTGCTCATGAACCGTAGCCAATCCTTTCTACTAAGCCATGCATGTAGAATATTAGAATTGCATTCTGTGCATGACTTGCTGAGTGCTCAAAGTACTCACCCCACAACAACACAACTTCAGTTGAAGAAGAAGCAACCCCTGCTCAGGAGGAGGAGTATCAGGAGGAGCCGACGAACTAGGGAGCGAGCCCAGTCAGTTGCATGTGGCAAATTGGTTGGCGCCACGAGTTATTTCATTTCTGCTGCTTTTGAATATCTTAATAAGTCTTCGCCCTGCGAGGCGTATCTTTGTAACTTGACCATAAGGTCTACCAACTAGTTGAGTATTTAATTAAAGTACTTCATTATTCGCTGGTTATGACTGTGATATGTACCAATGTTGAGACTGTGTGCACTAGCGTGATCCTGGACTAGTGCTGAATACACAGAGGGTCCGGATTTGCACATTCGGGTCCCGACAAGAAGCTTTCAGGTCCAGCGCACTCTAGGTCGGCGCTTGGCCCGCACCAGTGTCGTGGCCGGGCCTCGAGCATGGGGATCCTGTTGACCGTCTGGCGGCCAAGGGGTCAAGGGACGCCACTCGTCGATTTTCTACCCGTTCAGAATACTCGATATCCGTATCCGTATCCGTATCCTACCTGATTTTTCACTATCCGTACCCGTACCTATATCCGAAAAAAATAATTAGGGTAGGATACAGGATGACCTATTACCCAACTGTATCTGACCCATTTTCACCCCTAGTTTTACACTCGTACAAACACGCTTCTCAAAGCAGCCTTCACTTTGACACCCAATTCGCTCCAAGAGCCTGAATTTGTGTCAACATCTATTTTAGCTTGACCTAAACTATTTAGGCCACCACCATAGTTTTCCAAACTACCCCAATCGCTGCTATTAGATAAATTACCAATTTACCCTAATGTCTAGTCTTCCTTCTCCTCGAAGCATCACTCATGCTTCGTCGCTTTCCACGTGGCCTCAGTGACTTCTCGCTAAGCCTCTCACGCGTCTAGACTCCCCTGAACCGTTCTCACTTGAAAATAGGCCTAAGTCACTTTGTGCGCCACAAGTCCTTGACTGCTTCACCATGACAATATCGGCTTTCTTAATCGTTCTGGACCTCAACTCCTCCCTGAGTTTAGTCCTGGTCCATGTTGCTACCGTCATGTCCATCACCAATGTTTCACACTCCGGCTCCTTATCTTCCTGGTTCGCATCCACTTCTCGGCCTTAGTCATCTTCCTAGCCTAGTCCCGGTTTCCTCTGTCACACCATTACCTAGCTCCGAAGTCTTGCAAGTATACAAACAACCAAACCATCACGTAGCATTATTCACTTAATGCAAACCTTGATCAATCATTCACTGAAAAGTTAGTACTACCGCTCCTGATTGACCGGTAGTACCGCTCCCGTTGAATAATCCCAAGAGACACCTCCCTAGAAAATAACTACCGCCACCTATAGGTCAGTGGTACCGCCCCCTAGGGCTAGTAGTACCACTCTTGCCTAACCCAGAGAATCACCTCTCTATAAAAAGACTACCACTCACATGTCTGGTAGCTCCGCAAGGCCAGTAGTGTCGAGTGGTTGGTACAACCGCCACTACAAGACCAGTAGTTGGGCCCTAATCTGAGAGCCCTCAAATTCCTTTAAATTCAAAATAGAATTCAAATCAAACTCAAACTTGAGTACCACAAGCTCAAACACTGTCAATAACTCATTACAAACACAGATAGACCTCCACATGATCTTTCAACATAAAAACATAATACATTAACAGAATGTAGCTTATACAAATAGGGTCTTAAAGACAAAAATAAGCGTAGAGGAAGATACAAAAGTCCAGCAATATGAATTTTCCTAATATAACATAGGCAACTGACAAAGAGAAACCCTAGAAAAAAATCATCACAGTAGTCCCCGTGACCTATGGAGTACTAAGCCTCGTTGGGGGCTTTGATTTTTTCGCTCTCTGAATATCAACAAGCAAGGGTGAATATTTTTGTTGTTAGTAAGACTTGTAGTGTATCACAAATTATAAGTAAATGCTAGGCCATGTCAAGAGAGATGGCTATCCTAACTAGTTCTTTTGCATAAGGCAAGTTTTGTTCATAAATAATCATAGTAGATTGTAAACAAAATTTGTAAAGAAAGAGTATGTAAATAACAAGTAAATGTAATATAAAATGCAAATAACTCACAATCCTATATGATTGTGTTCATCAATCCATTCCTTGCCATACTTGGTAAAAAACCTAAAAACAAAGCTTTTCCACAATTTTTTTCAATTCAACCATTTTATTAAAATACCAAAATTTTTAACTAGTGTTGGTGCACCAAGTTTCTCATGGCCGCAAGAATGGCTTTTCAAAAAGATTTATATTTTATAGAGGAGCATAACTTTACACATAAGACATGGCCAATTATTTTTGCCACTATTTTTGCGCTTTCTTTGGCACGTGGCCAAGATATCATGACATGAACCGTTATATCACTTGGACTTACTTTGCACCAGCCCGGTGATGTTTGGCCCTTCCTATGGCGGCGAAAGATATTTGTACGCTCTGTACTAATGATAGTTAAACACCTTGTCGTGACCACACTTCCCCCCATAGCAAGGCATGCATCATTGTATTGGCAAGTGTTATTTTCGACACTATAGTGTGGACACCCCTTCGAGCAAACCTACTGGAATTTCCCATACTACTATGGCCTTCTAATGCGTAAAGCTAGATCTAAACAACTTAATAGGTTAAGGTCACCCCATAATAGCACATTTGGTTGCAGAGAATATCTTGGGTTTAAGGAACACTACATTTGGTCCTTAACCTATTTGGACAAGCACACTCCCTATATCTACTTGCAAGTCCATGTACTTTAGAATATATAAATAACTCACCCGCATCAAACAATAGTTTTTAGTTTTGGTTTTATAATAAAATAGAACAGACTATTTTCTTATTATTTCAAATTTCCATCCCTGAACAAATAGTGTAACTAACCATTTGTTCTTCTAAGTCTAAAACATGGCTAAGCAGTTGCATATATATATTTGAATATACCCAAGTTCAACATTATTTAATGTGTAAGTCTACCTTATGGATATCAGGTTGACATGAACACATTTATTAAAGAAGTTCCACGAGCTAGGGGAAATATCTACTAGTACCGTCAATATAGCAAGTTACTAAAAATACACACATGCATAAATAGATTTGACAAAGATAATATAAAATATTGGGATCAACATGATCAAAAGGGGTGCTTTCCTTACTCGATGAATTCTTCAGTGGTGTCAAGGTCAACGATTGCGGTTTTTGAAGCATCGGTGTCAACACGCAATTCAACGCAAAGCAATAATAAGAAAAAAACAAATTCAAATAAAGTCCAAACTCAAATCTTGTTGTAAAAATAGAAAGTTCATGATTTTAGAAAAAAAAATAGAAACTGGTTCCACTCAATTTGTAGTTCATACACAAAAGTTATGAGCATTTGAATTTTCAATGTGCTAAAAATCACCAAAAATAGAAAAATATGTTTTCTAACATAGAAATCGTATTTTTAATTTTTCCTGATTTTTTGGTTTAATTCCAGAGACTAACATGTAGGGCCCACATGTTAGTGACCCATTTTTAAATACCGCATCAGTTTTTAGAAATAAAATCTTTAAATTCTTATAGGACCCACATGTCATAGATATAGAGTTAAAAACCAGTTTAATGAAAGAATTGACAAGTGGGGCCGACTATTAGTGGCTTGGGCAAGAGCAAGAGAGAGGGTGATAGGGAGGGCCCACTAGTGAGCTACCCAAGAGAGGGCAGGGCAGAGGAGAGCACACCGATGGTGAACGGTGGGGATTGGCGGGGAGTGGGTGGTACGGTTGGCTTCAGGGGAGTGAGGAGAACCCAAGGGAAGCTTTGGCAGTGATCAACAATGACTAGAGTGAGCCGACAGCTATGCGAAGTGACAGACCATGGTGGAAGGTAGAGAAATTTTTGTGCGTGTGATCGTGCTCGGGGGAGAGAAAGGAGAGCACTTAGGGATCTTAGGGACTCTGTTTTAGTATGTGGCAGTGTTAGGGAGGCTCTGGAGCGACTTGGCACCGTTGGCCGGAGTCAAGGAAGAAGGGTGCAGTGGCAACAATTCGGTTGATCCAAGTTGAAATCGAAGGTTCCAACGCGCTCAGGGAATAGCAAGGATGCTTTGAACCCAAAGAATTGGAAGGTTGCTCACTAGGGAGCAAGAATGGGGCTAGCTCGGTTCTTTGGCACTTGGCGGCAATGGCTCCCCTTGGTAGTGCAATTCTCGTTGGCTCGGGTAGGGAAAGAACTAGGGGGTGTATGGTGTTGGGTGAGGGCATGGTGAGGCTTAAATAGCCTTGGAGGGGTAACCTAAGAGTAGAGCTTGGGGAAAGAAATGACAGGATTCTTCGACGACGTGACATTGCTTGCGGAGCATAGGGGATAGCAGAGGCAACAGAGGGGAGCAGTGACGAGTCCAATGGCACGCTCGAATTGAAGCTATGGTGAGGCAGGCGAGCAGCGGGCATAGTCAGTGGCACAAGTACCAAAGGCTGTCACCGCTTGCTTGGTGTGGCAGGGCCTGAGCGAGCTCGGTGATGCCTCGATAGGGATTGGCGACGACATGGCAAAGGAGCCCTACCTAGGGCGTGAGCTAGCGTGGACATGGGCATGCTCTAGCGCAGCTTGGGTGTGCATGGGGCGCGCACCGACACGGGTAGCAGCTGATAGGTGGACAAGGCCTGACGAGTGGGCCCGACCTGTTTGTAAGGAAAGAGAGGAGGGGAGAGAGAGTTAGGTGGGTTTGGGGAAAGCGTATTTCCACGCTTCGTGTCTCCTCTCATCGAATACAGGTTTTACTTAAAGGCGCTTTTCTTTTTGGTATTTTTCCTATTTTTCTTTTTAAAGTTCAATGTAACATCCCAAAAAAATGCAATTAAGTAAAAATAAATATTTTAAATTTGAAAATATTTATTTCTGAGTTTCTTGGCATTATTGGTTTTATTTGGATTTCCTTTGGAGTTTTGCATTGCACGAAAAAATCAAATAAAGAGAATTAAAGAATGAAAAAGAGAAAAAGGCAAAAATATAAAAAGTAAAAATTTAGAAAATTTGCCATGACAACCCGATCATTCAATTGAATCATTTTAGCCAAAGAATTGAAATGTTATGCATAAAGAAACGAGGAGATAAAAGGAAAAGATAACTTTTAAACCAAATAATGTATTGCCGAATTTACATAAAATAATGGAATCACAAATGGAGTTGGAAATTTTACATAAGCATTCTGAAATCAAATCCTTTTGAAAAACAAAATTTGAAAAATAATAGAATTCATTTGATCTCAGGGAAAAAATCAAAATCCGGAACACAATTTGATTGGTCACCGACGTGTGGGCCATTCGTCGATTTCCGTTCGTTGGCGCCTTGATTGAATTCCCACTCATCGACAATGGCCCTGAACCCTGCTTCTGCACCCTTCCTTCAAACCCCGTTCTTCCCACTCGATTCACTCCATCGGGCGCCACTCCCAAGCTCTGCGCCAGCACTCTCGATCATTGCCACGAATCCCACTCCCACGCCGCAATTCTTGGCTATAAGTCGCTTCCAGCGTTCATAGAGACCTCTCCCTCATTTCCTCTTCTTCTCCTCAAGCCAGGCGCAAGAAACCCCCTCCCATTTCTTCCATTGCCGCAGGCTTCAGAGCCCTGATCCGAAACCCAATCGAGTGAATGAGCAATCCATTTCCAAATCCTTCCAGATTCACCAGCTATACTCCCTAGTGATCGAATCCCCTCGAAAATGTTTAGCATCTTCCAAGCAGAATCGTCTGTAGCCGTGCGCCATCTTCCTCCATGCCTCGTCACGGGTGGCAGCTCACTCCGGTAAGCCTCCAACTCAAATAACCCAGAAAATGGAACCATTAGTACTCCCTGATACTCACAGTGCTACCAATTCCAACCCTAATGCTGCTGTTCATCTTCTCCGGTTGTCACCGCCATGGCCGCCGCTTGGAGCTCATTGCGCCGTCTTTCTTTGCGTCCCGTCAGTGCGGTTCCACCTCCGACTCACCTCGCCGAGAGGAATCTCTGGTGCCGTGCCGCGCCGAAAGTCACCGGAAGACCGTCGCGGTGAAGCCCTAGGTCAGTCCCTGATTCGCCTCTCTGTGATGGGCCCAACGAGTCAGCGCTTGAGGTAGGAGAAGAGCAAAACCCAAAAGACGTTTCCTCATTTGTAAAGCGCCTTCTCCTTTTGGCATTCAATTGCTTGCGAAATACACTCAATTATTGATAACTTGTGCAAGGTTAGTTAGAAACCGATGAAATAAATTTATGTATTTACCTAAAATCGAAAAGATTCTAGATATGCAAAAATATTAGAAGTTTGAACTGCAAAACAATTATTTGGATTAAACTTTGATTATAACCCCATTATGGTCTTCATATTAAATCTGTGGTCGACAAGTCATAAAACAATGAAATAAATATTCATATGATGCTAAGGTCAGGATGAATTCAAATATGCAAAAATATTTTGAATAACAGTAAAGGATGAATTTGAAATGCAAATTTAAATTTAAGGGGCCAAATATTGACTATACATAAAAAGTTTACAAGTAAACTTAAAATGAAATAAAACTAATTTTTCCAAAATCCTTACACCTCCGTAAACTCAAATATATGAAAATATTTGAATGTTGAACTTAGTTTAAATTATATAACTTTAAGGCGAGGTGAACCCACTATTATGAACATTATGGCACATATGAAGACTGTATATATCATAAGATCATAAAATAAATGAATATGTGCTTCGGAATTATGAGAAGCTCGGGCATGTCGTAACATATAACTCTTGATCTATGTTTAAATTGCTTACTATGCAAATATTAATAAGCCTTAATATGACCCTTTATAAGAGTAAGTGCATGATAGCTCATAAAATGGTAACAACACTTTGAATGTGTTCGAAACAAAGAAGAGCCCATGTATGCATAAATACTCAAAATCAAACTCAAATTGCATTCTCTCAATGAAAGAAAATGTTAATTATAACAATAAGTAAATAGTTAATCTATTGCAATTAAAGCTAAAATAATGCCAAACCAGCTTTGAAACATTTCTAGGATGGTATTCGCTAATGCCCGGAAAATGAATCAAAGATCATGTATGGTGTAGTTAGAAACTCAAAACAAAACTTGGCGATTTTAGGTTTGCACATGTGGTCATTTAGTCTATTTCAACAATAGATAAAATAACCCATCCAAATGCTAAAATCAGTAAAATCCATTTAGTAACATTGTACAAAGTTTATACTACCATATTCGTAAAAAGAATCTTATTCCATAAAGGTTTTCATATTAATATTGTTAGCCCAAAACCCTTAAGTGCTGACCTGTCATTTCAATTGTTGGCGATTCGAATAGTGTCAACCTTACAATGCCATGTAAGCCTTTTCGATAATGAATATACTGCATCACTCAAAGCCTAAAATTTATGTAATTAGCTTAGGATTGTTATACAAAGTGTAAATCATCATATTATGAAGAAATAACCATATTTCATCATGTTTTGCATATTAATCCAAATAGCCTAAAACCCTTAATCGTTAATCTGTCAATCCCTTTCTTGCCGATTTTGAATAGTATAGTCTTTAAGTATAGCATGAACCATTTTAGCGATAAGATTATAGTCTCCCAAAATCCTAAAACTTATGGAACTAGTTTAGCAATGTTCTTTAAAGTATAGTCTACCCTGTTATGAAAAGATAATCCCAATTTGCTAACGTTTTCATATTAATCTTGTAGGCTAAATAACCCTAAATAATCACATTTGTGAATTTGTTAGAAAGAACAACTGGACCTTAATTGTGAAATTGGTTGTAGCAGAACCTCCTCAAATGGCATGGAAATGTTATCAGTAACCTAAATCACTAGATGTAACTTGAGTAAAACTAATTCTAAGCGAAATCAATTAGCGATAAGGAACAAATCCATTCATAGTCCAACATGATCATTTAGGCCTATTCATTAACTCGCATAGTAGCTTATCTAAATCTGAATTTAGTAAAGAATAGCTTAGAAACGATCTTTAGGTTATAATCTACCGTAATCTAAGAAAATATTCCTATTTCGTCTTGCTTTGAATGTGAATCCTAATAGAGAAAATCCGGTAAGTAATAAGAATTGGCAGAACTCATATCATGAATAGTAAATCAATGAAACTTTGCAACTAATGATTAATTCTATTAATCCAACCAATCTTTGCATCTTGAATTCGTAAAATAAGATTAATAAATTCATAAAAGAGCAATCCCTGTTTCTTGTGCGGAGTTTATATTGTTGTGTTATCTATTTCTTTCGCTCTTATTGAAGTTAGTTTATTGCTTTGCGTTGTTTCCGTTTTTCGACGAGTAGACCCGACGTCTCTAGCTTCGTCTTCGTCGTCGTCCACCGCAATCCCCGTCTTTGTCGTATTCGTCAATTAAGCAAGGCAAGCTTCCTTTGACCATATTGATCCCAGTATTTTATATTCCTTTTGTGCATCAAATTGTTTTATGCATGCGATTACTTTGTGTAAACTGCTATCTTGTGGGTTGGTAGTTATACCTATTGTCTTGTGAATCTCCTTTGATGCTTTATGAACATGTGAACCTTGATAACCATAGATTGAGGTTAGGCACTACTTAATGTCATCATGGGTATATGCGTTCATTTTATTCATGCTTAGTCATGCTTTAGAATCAACGATGTACATGATCAACTCAATAATTGTTTCCTGAAAACATTGAAAATGTCACTGTTGGTTGTGGGTAATTTTGATTAAAAAACCCAAAATGAAACTATGCTTTGATGCGGGCGATTATTTGGCAATAGCCGGTTGTGCAGAAGTAATTGCACGTAGTGTAGGGTGAAGTGTCGCCCGTGTCACAACTAAGGACCGAGCAATGGGACGCTATTGATCCGAGATTTCCGTGCAACCACGAGGGCTATTTATGGGGTAGCCTTAGCCTATTAAGTTATTTAGATGTGGCTTTGTTCATTGGTAGGCGGGAGCTAGCACAAGCATTCCGTTTGGTGCTGCTTGGGCGGGTCCCCAAGCATTCCCGTTCGATGCTGCTTGGTGGGGTTTCCACCCATGCAGCGGTGTCGCCTGCCGTGTTTAGAACGTTGTGTTGGGTGTGAATGTGGATCCACGGCTTGGGTGTGTGTTTCTAGTTCTCTGGCGGGGTTAACGTCCGGCTGGATCAAAGCCATGTCTAGGTAACGAACAGCTATGTATGATCGCTGGCGCACACAATGTCCTATTGGGCGTGTGTGATCTTGCAAAAGGTGGGTCATTCCTTGTGGGTAAAGTTGTACACCTCTGCGAGTTTAAATCTAATTAATTAGCAGCTTGCGTCATGAGCACTTCGGTGAAGTCATTCCAATGTTAGCTTTGATTTTCAAAAGGTTTATTTTGTAAGTTAGCTTACCCCACAGATGACCCAATACTATACCATGTGTTGGCGAGTGTTGGTGTCAGCTGTTGTGTCCTGTGTGGACAAAGAACTGGATATATGCCATGCGATGGCAAGGTTTGATTCGTCGCTCACGTCATGGAGGACGGTGAGTGTTATTTATGCTTTACTTATTTGCTATCAATTAATCTTGCTCTTTTAAATTCCGATTGCAAATAACTTGGTTTCCAAATTCAAATTCGCTTTATGCAAATTAACTGTAGTAGCCTCCTTGAAATGGCCTGCATGTATGGTAGGATTTGCTCAAGTCTTGCTGAGTATGTAAAATACTCACCCTTGCCTAATTATATTGTAGGTGTTTGCTAGCGAGCTTCGAGTCTCTTTTCGAAGTTGTTCATCGCAGGTTGCGGGATCCTCTTCGTTGTATTCTATCTGAAGTTTATGCCTGGTCGGTTGCCTGCGGGATTGGATGGGTAAACCACAAGGCTTGCTTCTTTTGCTGCTATATTTCTCTGAGTTGTAATACTTATTTGTATAATCGTTTCCGCTTAATTTATGTTTTGTATGGTTGTGATTTCCAATTGTTGTAAACATGTGAGTGCTAGCTACTGATCCAGGGAATAGCACAGTAATCACATAGAGGTTCCTGTTCATCCGAACGGGGTCTCACATTCAATTTCACAGTCATGGTCTCTGAATTTTGCTTGAGCTATCAAACATACTTACAATTGTTTTGGGATAGTTCCTGGAATGATATTGATGATTTGGTAAACATTTCTGAGTATGATCAGTTTTGTGAATTTTTGGAAAAAAATTTAGTGATTCTGTCCTATTGAAGAAATCTAGTTTTTGATTTTTAACAAGTTTAAAAAATTCATGAAACGTCTTGGAGAGGCCAGTCCTTTGGACCATTTAATATTTAAATAAAATTTCTATGGCCTATGAAATGTCTTAAATTCAAAATTTGAAAATAAACTTAACAAATAGTTTATTGAAAAATATTTTCTTTAAATTCAGAAATTTCAAAAAATCCAAAAAATTTCAAAAATTCACATTAAAGCCAAAAGCTCATATAGATGCTTGTATTTCAAAGTTGGTGGATTTTGGGATGTTACATTTTCTTGTTCCTACGCTACTAATCACGTAATAAGGTTCTTAACCACATCTATATATGTATAATTATCAAGCTAGAGAGTTTAAATATGTACCCTCTCATGTTGTTTTTACAAAAGACTTAAATTGTCAAAAGGAAAGAAAAAGAGATTGTGGTTGTGACCGAGTTGTGGCCGAAGAAAAAGTAGCAACACGTGAGTTCATCATATGTCGGACGCACTAAAGATTCTTTTTTGGGACAATATTGCTGGATATATGTATGCATGATTCGATCATTATTGCTTCATTGTTTGAATGAGTTGACCTCTCGACCCTTGAAAGACGATATATATTGGCACGCATACACATAGGTTCTCTTCAAGGGCAGCATGATGTTATAAAGGAATCTGATGCAATTAATGACCAATGTGCTCCGTGCATGCTAAAGCTAGGATAATGTCGGTAGGTCAGCATATATAGTGGTTCACTGATTCACCTTGTAGGAATACAAGATTAGGGCTGTCCCAAGTTAGCTAGACCTTCTTTCCTAGCTAACTATTCCCATAGACAAGTATTCCTACATGTTACTCGCTGTTGCTAGATTGTCCAAAATACATGTCACATCTTTCAGAGCATGCATACTTTTCACGGTTTTTAGGTTACAACTTCAACTGCTAATTTTAATCACGACCTTTAAGAAAAAAAAATTACAACACCACTGAATGTTTTTATCCAAAAAAAAAACAAGAAATCCTTCTCATGTAGATTCCATGAAAGTCAACTTATAAATATATTAATGGTCAAATCAAAGTAGATGTATAAAAGATCCACATATAATGTAGTGAGATATCCTTTTTTAGGGACATCTATTTTATTTAGACTGAAGTTAATGCTACTAGATATATATCTATATTACGAATACTAACACTGGTACAAAATTTTTCATATGAATGTTGTAGATCGTCAAAAGGTCCTAGATATTGTGAGATCACTTGTCATGCTACCTAAACTTTTTTCTTAAAAATATCTGTAAGCAGACATTTTTCAAGTACTAAATATATTCGTAGTCCCAACAGAGACTTGCTTGTTTCCGCTTACAAATACTTATAGAGCAGTGTTTTAATGTTTTCCCTCCCAATACAAGTTGCACAAATTTTGAAGTAAGTGAATGGATAAGTAACCACTATCTACCATTTATTCATACTTTAATATTTATGCAACTGTAAAAAAGAAAAATATGAAAACACCTCTCATACTTATAACAGTTTCTGTTCCAAGGAGACAACACAATCACCCCCTTGTGAACAACTTGATTAATTGTGTCTCACGCCAGTACTAGACACCCCTCGCTTATTCGAGTGAAGGACACTGGATATTCAAGTGTCAAGTTCATATATACTTTAGTCCCAATGTATAAATCAGGGCAATGTACATATCCAAGGAAAACTATTTTTACTATAAAAACTCTGTAAAACCCATACGTACAAGTTTTGAAAAATTCTCAAAATATTACCATACGTAGGAGATGTGAGCTTCTACAATCTTGCAAAATTTGAAGGCTAAACTCAATCGTATTTAAAAGATATGAAAAAGACAAATTCAGCCTAAATAGTGTTTTTTACTGTTTAGCACTATTCATTTTGCTGTTTGCCTTTTTCATATCTTTCAAATGCGATTGAGTTTGGTCTTCAAATTTTTCAGGATTGTAGAAGCTCACCTCCCTTACGTATGGTCAATTTTAAAGATTTTTTCAAAATTGTACACATAGGCTTCATAGAGTTTTCACGGTAAAGATGGTTTTCACTAGATATGTTGCCATAGATGAGTCTTTGCTGTGTTTAAAAACCCTGCTCTTCGATCAGGGGGGCAAGATAAACTATTTCTTCTGGATGCGATCTAAGATGTGCACAAGCATGCTAATATGCCATCTACAGCTAATGCCAAGAAAAGAAAATGCATAAACAAAACTCCTGTAGACCTAGTTAGGAAGAGCAAGACTCAGTAAGTGATCCCCTCTTCTATGTTGGACCAGCTTCAACCCTAGAAATGTGCCTAATGTTGGGCAGAGTATTTAGAGCCATGTTCCATGGAAAATTATCAATAATTTCTAGAGTAATATATGTAACAAATATTGTATGGACTTACAATATTTTCAACTATGAAATATTTAATAGACCAGGACAAAGCTAATAATTCTTCAAACCTTTTAAAAACATGCACTTCAAATTCTATTTTAAAAAATCAAATATAAAAATTAATTAAAATTGAAGTACCTATATGTTTTTTTGTATAGTATGCCATACTAATGCGTATGTCTTTGTGCATACTTGTATGTGGATTAGAGATGATAGAAAAGTTTAGACTGTACTACATATAAAAAATCCAAGAAAACTTGTGGTGCATAAGTAGTGGATGCTCTTAACTATGCAATGCAAGTTTATCATTAACAATATAATTTTTAATGTGCACCCATTTGTCCCTCATCAAACGTTTTTTTTTTTTTTGTTAATTATGCCCCTTTTCCCATACTATTGTTGGATCACGCCCGGAAATTCTCTTGAAGGAACACCAGAAGCTTTAGCAATTCTTTCGCTAAAACATCCAGAACAGCAGCCTGTTCTCTGCAAGACTATTGCAAAACGCAACAGAGCAAAAACGAGCAACAGACTTACAGCAAAAAAGAACAGAGGCAAATTTGCCCGAAGTAGAACAGTAAACCACACCGGTAGAAATTTTGTAGCTCAAAGCCAGATGGCACTTCCCGATTTCTTTTTTGCCTGGCGTTACCTCCACCAGCTTTTCTGTGTATTATATATAGTCAGACTCAAACCGCTTCTGGAAGCCCTTCTGCCAGCGCATTTAAATCATTCTTCCTCCACGAGCCAGCAGAGGTGATTGCATAGAGAAGGGCCAGCCCAGCGCTGTTCTTGGGGGGAGGTGCTGTCTAAATTTTTAATTGTGGGTGATTAGCTCCAAATTAAGTGTTTCAAAGTTAATAACATCATGCCAACATCCTTCTCACCTAGATATTACTATTTTTTTCAATGGATGTGGAGAAATCTTGATTTGTTCTTGTTGAAAGGTGTTTCTTAGCTAGCTCACTCTAGAACTTTTTAGGCAAGATCATGATCAATTGTATGGAGTTGTTCCCCAAAATTTGTTTTGTATGCTTGTTTTTGTTGTTGTATGAAGATGTAGGATGGAGATCTAGTTCAAAATATGACATTACAAGGTAAATGTGATTGGAAGCTTTAGATCTAGATGCTTGTTAGCTTTAGAATCTTAAATATCACAATAAGTTGGGGAAATCTAGGTACATTGCAAGGAAGTAATTATTGGTGTATGAAATAAAATAGAAAAACATGTAGAAGGATAAAAAAATAATTACAAAGGTAGAAAGGGATAAAAAATAATTAGAAAGGTAGGTCTTTAATTGGATGAAGGTGTAAGTGGAGCTTTTTTTGTTGGAGAAGAAAAAATATGGTCATTAATTGTAGACTCAAGAAAAAAAAATAATTACAAAGGTAGATCTAAGTGCCTGTGAGATTTAGATTTTTAAATGTAACTATAAGTTAAGTTATAATTTTTGTAACGAAATTTGTTATAATTTTTAATGAAATTATAACTTGGTGTAGATGAACCGGCAATGGATGTACATGCGGACCGTCGCTCGAGAGAGTTCATTGATGGCGTGTAGGCTTTTCTCGATACGGCCGTTGCATTCTTGCCTCCAGGCAACTTCATATGTTGTCCGTGTATAGATTGCAAGAACGAGAAGCAGCACTCCTAGCGAAGGCAAGTTATGAACCACTTGATCATGAGAGGTTTCATGTCAAACTATACCTGTCGGACCAACCATGGCGAACTAGAGCCGATTAGCTAAGAAGACGATGAAGAAGGCGAGGAAGAGGAAGATGGATTCAACAGTATCCTAGACGGCACGCAATACTGTTCCGTGGAAGATACACTTGGTGACTTTGGTGATGATGAGTTAGACCAGATGCTGCGTGACGGAGAGGGAGACTACACAGATGAACGACAGTTCGAGAAGTTCCAGCGCATGTTAGAGGACCACAGAACTCCTTTGTACCCAAACTATGGGTAGGGCCACAAAAAGCTGCGTACCACACTAGAACTCATACAATGGAAGGCCATAAATGGTGTGTCAGATAAGGGATTCGATGAGTTGTTATCACTCATAAAGAAATTGCTTCTAGAAGATAACACTCTGCCCGAATCTACATATGAAGCCAAGCAAATCGTCTGTTCTTTGGGATTGGAAGTACAGAAGATATACGCATGTCCTAATGATTGTATCCTGTATCGCAATGAGTATGCTGATTTGGATGTTTGTCCAGTGTGCAAAGAATCACAGTATAAGTTGAAGTGTGACGATCCAGGTGAAATAGATGGGGAGCATAAGAAGAAGAGACCTCCAGCTAAAGTGTTGTGGTATTTCCCTATGATCCCCCGATTGAAACGTATGTTTGCTAACAAAGCGCATGCCCAGATGATGCATTGGCACAAAGAAGAGCGTAAGGATGACGGGATGCTTAGACACCCTGCAAATGGCTCGCAGTGGAGGAAAGTCGACCAGACGTACTCGGACTTCGCAGATGAGGTGAGAAACATAAGGTTTGGGTTGAGTACCGATGGGATGAATCCTTTCGGAGAATTGAGAGCAGCCATAGCACTTGGCCTGTTACACTATGTATCTATAACATTCCTCCATGGTTGTGCATGAAGCGAAAGTACATCATGATACTGTTGTTGATCCAAGGCCCCAAGCAACCTGGAAATGACATCGATGTCTACCTGAAACCATTGGTTGAAGATCTTGTGATGTTGTGGGAGGATGGTGCATGGGTATGGGATGAGTACAAAAGGGAGTATTTCACCCTACGTGCATTGTTATTTGTAACAATCAACGACTGGCCTACTCTCGGTAACCTGTCCGGCCTAACTATCAAAGGATATAGAGCATACATCCAGTGCTTAGATGAAACGAACGTCATGTACCTGAAAAAATCTCGGAAGGTTGTGTACATGGGTCACCGTAGGTTTCTTCTTACGAGTCACCCGTTGCGGAAGAAAGGCAGGAAATTTAACAGGCAACCAGACCTTCGGTGACCCAGCATCGTAGTAGGCCACGCGTGTTTGCTATGGTAAAAGATTTGAATGTAGTATTCGGAAAGGATCCTGGAAGCAAACATGTGCAAAATGACGATGGTCAGGCACCCATGTGGAAGAAGAAGTCCATATTTTGGGACATGCCTTATTGGGAAGTCATGGAGGTTCGTCACTCACTTGACTTCATGCACATCATGAAGAATGTTTGCTTGAACCTGCTAGGCTACATAGATATGTACGGCAAATCGAAAGATACACTGCAAACTCGGAAGGACCTTAAACACTTGGAACTGAAGAACGACCTACATCCAGAAAATAGAGGGAAAGGACAACATTACCTACATCCTACGAGCTACACTCTAAGCAAAGAAGAAAAAAAAGCATGATAGAGTGCCTGAACAGTGTGAAGGTCCCTTCCAGATACTCCTCGAATGTAAAAAGACTCATAAACACGAAAGAGAATAAAATCGTACACATGAAATCCCATGACTGTCTTGTGTTAATGACATAGTTGCTTCTAGTGGCTGTGAAAGGCATACTGCCCGAGTGGGTACGGGGGACAATCACAAAGCTGTGTTCTTTTTTCAACGCGGTTTTACAGAAGGTCATCGACCCAGATAAACTAAGTAAGCTGCAGGATGACGCGGTACAAAGTATGGTTAGTCTTGAGATGATCTTTCCTCCTGCATTCTTTGATATTATGGTTCATCTCACTGTTCACCTTGTCAAAAAGATAGGTATTCTCGGACCTGTGTATCTGCACAATATGTTCCCTTTCAAGAGGTACATGAGTGTGCTAAAGAAGTATGTCCATAACCGTTCTCGTCCGGAAAGATGCATTGCCGAGGGTTATGGGATAGAGGAGGTGATTGAGTTTTGTGTAGATTACATTAATGATCTAAATCCGATCAGTGTCCCTATATCACGCCATGAGGGGAGGCTACAGGGAAAAGGGACACTAAGAAGGAAAGCAATTGCATGCAATGATCTTCTTACATTTAAGCAAGCACATTTCACGGTTTTGAAACAATCAAGCTGTAGTGGCCTGTATGTCCTTGAGCACAAGAGTATTCTCGCGCGATTTCCGGGAGGTCGAGGATTGGATAATCTTGAAGCACATGGATTCTTTCGCACTTGGTTACAAAACTACATCCTTTTCAAAGGGTCGGACAATGAGCAGTTACGCTTGGCTCGGGGACCATCTAGTGAAATCGTGACATTCAAAGTGCGAGATAAATGGTTACACATTCTACACGGATCGGGATAATAAGAGCACCAACCGAATAGCGGTGTCAGTATAGACGCCAAGACAACAAGGGCAAGGTGGATACATATTATGGTTTCATAGAAGAGATATGGGAGCTCGACTATGGACCTTTGAAGGTCCCTTTATTTAAGTGCCAATGGGTCAAACTGACTTCAAGTGGCGTGAAGGTCGACAAATACAACATGATAATCGTAGACCTCATGCAAGTCGGCTACAGGCGTGAACCATTCATCCTCGCGAACGATGTGAGACAAATCTTCTAAATAATGGACATGTCAAGCAAACCTAAGAAGCAGAAGGACAAGCAGAAAGATTGTAGTAGTAAGCTAAAGCAACACGTGGTTCTCCAAGGCAAATGAAGGATTGTTGGAGTTGAGGACATCATAGATGAGGAAGAGTATAGTCAGTTCGACGAGCTCCCTCCTTTCGTTGTGGATGTCGACATAAGCCTCCTGAATGACACAGACGTGGATGCTCCTTTCATACATCACGATCATAATGAAGGAACACTTGTAAATACAAAGTACGTGACCACTTAAGATATATCACTACTGTATGAACTATGTATATGTAACACGAGTCTTCTACTGTATTATGTGTTTATTTGGAATGAAACTAAAGTGCTAAAAGCATTTTTACAAATTCTGAAATGAAACTAAAGTGCTAAAAGCATTTTTACAAATTCTGAAATGAAACTAAAGTGCTAAAAGCATTTTTACAAATTCTAAAATAAAACAATCGTAAAACAGTAAATAAAAAAAGAAATCTTAAAACAGTAAATGAAAAAAAAGAAAGAAAGGCTAGGGAGCGCGAGCGGGGCTCGAACCCGCGGTCGTGCAGGTGAGCCCGCACTCAAGCGCCACGCGCTAGCCAACGGGGAGAAAGATTTCTTGTCAACCAGTAAGGGCACCAGACTGTTTTGAATATTAGCTAGTCGGCACTTTTACAAACGGTTGGTAGTAACAACCACTTGGATAGATTACTTCTACAAGCGGTTGGTAGTAACAACCACTTGTATAGATTACTTCTAGAAGCGAGCGGTTGGTAGTAACAACCGCTTGTATAGATTACTTCTACAAGCGGTTGGTAATAACAACCACTTGTATAGGTCCTTTCCCACTCACGCCCAACCATGCGCTTTACAAGCGGATAGTAATACCAACCGCTTGTAGAGCACCTTCTTCAAGCGGTTCGAGACCCCGCGCAGCCGTCTCGCTCTCCTCCGCTAGCGCGCCGTCCTCGTCGATGACGTCGCCCTCCTCCGCCACCGATCGCCCTAGCGCCACTCCACCCCCGCGCCACTCGAACCCCGTGCGGGTGCCCTCGTCGCCGCCGCGTCGTCGACCGCCACCTCACCGACGCCTCCTCCGCCACTGCGCCGACGCCACCCTGCTATTCCACCCCGAAGGACCGAGGTATAGCTATGCCCATGCCCTCCTCCTCCCTCTCTAATTCTGCTGCCCACAAGGTGTTTGGCTAAATGTCCCAACGTTAGATGAAGCAGTTGTTTTTGTTGGAGTATGTATGTTTGTTGGGTTGTGGTACTGGTTCTTGTCGTTGTTGGTGAGCAAATTGTGTTCTAGCTGTGTTTGTTGTCTTAAGCTGCATCCAATTATTTATCTCGGCATATGAAGATTGATGCTTGTGAGTTATGATGTTACGGAGTATATGTTGGTAATGTTTAGTCATTGGTCTGTCTAGTGAGGTTTATCCACTTGGTTGTAATAATTACAGTTGATGCATGATGGAATACGAGGTTTTTGCGCATAACATATTTTGTGATGCTGCTGCTAATTGTATTTGCTGATTTTTTTTTATGAAATATGTGTTATTAAAGAATGTAACATCACAGTAATACTAGCGAGGTGGGCCAGAGTGGTCCTTCCATCCTTCCATGTTAGCTGTTGGGAATGTGGAGATGTTTTCTTAGTGAAGGGTGTAATACAGAAGTTTGTATGGTTAAAACAATTGTACTACCTCGAATTTGTGTGATTCAAAACATCTGTGATCTTTCATTCTTTTGTATAAGATCGTCTCAGATTGATTGCTGATCTCAGATGTCTTCCTAATTTTGTGTCATCTTATAGCTAGGTTGAATGAAATGGTGTTGGTTGAATTACATACATAGTCGATTTCATTCTTGTTGTGTAGCACTTCTCGGTAAATGCATAACAAGTTGTTTGCGAGCCATATTTCATTTTTTTGATATTATGCATGCATTGCTATTGCATTATTACTTGTGTTGTCATGCTCGTATTTTAGTGATGCTTATTACAACTAGATTGTCATCTTCACAATGGGCTGGCTCCCCATGCTTGCATTTGTTGTAGTATCTGTTGCAATGGAGTTAGGTTTTTTTGTTATTTTAGTTATTTGGGATCCTTGTTGGTTAAGTCATCTATAAAGAAACAGTTTACTACCTACCAAATGTGTCGAAAGATGACTAGATTAATCATTACGTGGATTAAACTGGAGTCATAGACTTCTTCATTTAAATATTCCCATTACAATACATGACCGAGTTTACCAAGTCGAGTCGAGTCTTAACGAGTTTACCGAGTCGAGTCAAGTCAGCTCATTATCTTAACGAGTTTACTAAGTTGAGTCGAGTCGAGTCAAGTCAGCTCGATATCCACCCCTATGTGCATACATGACCAGGTTCAAATATATGATATTTATGTCAATATTTTTTCAGAATTAGGATAGATGGTGCAACCCGGACGTGGTGACCCTAAATTTGACGAGGGAGAACAGTTCTTGTTAGACTCCATCGCGCTGGGTAGCATCGAAGGTGATGCTAACGCTGCTGCCACTGAGGCTAACGTTGGTTTCGGTGAGGCCATTAAGGCTGCAACCGATGAGGCCATTGACGCTAGAGCCGCTGAGTCCGGTAACACTGGTTCCAGCGAGGATGAGGTATAGCTAGAAGAATATAATCCCCATGGACATCTTAATTAATCGCAATTCATTAATATAATACACCCTGACAAGTTTATACATATATTTATGTATTTCAAGCCTAGTACATCGAGCAACCAATACAAGCATCGGGGACCTAACAAGAAGCCATCCACAAAGCATGTGTTTACCGACGTTAGCAACGAAGGGATGCCGGTTGCCCCTCTTTCAGCAGTTGGGCCATACAACAACGCTTGCGGTTACCACGTGAGGGATCACGTTTCAATTAGCATCATGGGCCGAAGTTCCTCAAGCTACTAAGGACCTACTCTGGCAAGATATTAAGGAAAATTTTACATTTCCTCAAGGGTCCGAAGACAAAGGCTAAGAAATACACTTTGAAGAAAATGGCAACCTCGTTTTAGGCATGGAAGACATCTCTCAGCCGCAAGTATGTGCAGAAGGGAGAAAAACCCGACTTCAACCAATTTCCTAAGCTGGCGGATCACTGGGAAGCATTCGAGGAGTACAAGTTGTCAGCTGAAGGCCAAGCCACGAGTCAGAAGAACAAGGCCAATTCACATATGAAGAAATACCACCACCATCTTGGCACCAGTGGTTATCTCAAGGCTGTATCGAAATGGGAGAAGCGGGAACAAGAATTAATGGCGAAGGACGTCACACTGGCTACTGCTTTGTGGGAAGAGTGCCTGCACAATTGGTTCATGGGTCACGGGGGAGCCTTGCAAATGACAGCAGCTTGGAGATGGCACCAGGAGTGCAAGAGGCTGGTCAAAGGATTGTACAAGCTGTCGAGCAGTCTCGGGTAGGTTCGTTGGTGACAGACAGGGAGAATGACGAGCTAACATATGCCCTTCAAAACCCTGAGCACCCGGGATGGACAAGAGGTATGGGCAAGCTAACGCCGTGGAAGTACGGTTTCGCCAAGGATGCGCATACGTACAGGAGCCGACATAGAAGCAAAACAAGAGAATATATAAAATGTACCAATTGGAACAAGAGCTCAGAGTAACCTAGGCTAGCATCAGCGACATAGTTGCGCAACAAGTACAGATTGCCCTCAGCAAGCTTCAGGGACTAGGTCTGAGCAATCAGCCGGACGCCGTGATCAGCCCCTCCGCGCGGTGGAGTAGCTGCGCGTCCACCAGGGCCCCTGAAACGGACAACTTGCTGGCCCGTTATCCTGTGGATGACATAAGGGTTTTTCGCCAGTGTGAGCTACACGTTGATGCGCGTAACCTCTTCATCAAGGTGGCTTACGGTATGGCATTTCCGGTAGAGCCGGGCCAGACGTTCCACTGCAACGAGATACCCCCGAGTTACTCGAAGGTCGCAGTGGAGGAGGTGCTGAGCGGATTTGAAGAACTTCACCTCGATATTGCTGGAGGCGACAACGTGACCAAGCTCAGACAGGCCCTCCACAATATCATCCTCTGACGCAAATGGTACATCATATTTTCAGATGGTGTGGAGGCGTCATCTCCACAACGGCAACCCACGCCTCCTCCAACGTCACCTCCACGCAATGCCTCGCTGGCAAAACAGAGCACGCCTCCTCCACCACCCGCTCCACGCAGAAGCCCTACTCCACCACCAGCATCTCAAACAAGAAAAAAAAACCCAGGAAAACCACGCCTCCACCATCTCCTTCGAGGAAGAAGTTTGATACCAGAAGGACTCCTCCACCCGCTCCCAAGAAGGCGGAGTCCAGCCGATCGAAAAAGATAAAGGAACCTCCAAAGAGGGCATATTATAGGACTAAGGAGGAGAATGACACGGTCATCAAAGCAAAATTGGCTGCACACTTTGCAAAAAAAAAAGCCAGAGCCAAAGGTACCAATTGATCCAAAAGCTACGGAACACTTCGCGACATGCCGTGCAAAGCCACTGCCTGTGCCGTCCAACTATGAATGGACAATAATAAAGGCTACACGAAAGAATAAACGTGATCAGGCGGCGGCAACGAAGAAGAGAGACCAAGATCAGCAGCAACAAGATCAGGAGAACCTCGAGAGATTTATGAAGGAGGCAGGACTCAGTTCCACAGTTGCAGCTCTTGGATTAACAGATGATATCCCAATGGCGTAAGTCGATGGCAATATGAGTTGGCCGGAGTGATTGACCCTAATGAGATAAAGGATCGCCAACCAAGATGCGGCAATTTCATGAATGGTACATGATGAGTCCGCTCAAGGAAGAATAATGTTCCCCCTCTGTATCACACAAGAAGATTTTTATCGTGGGGACAACAGCATATGGCTCAAATTCGAAGACTTCTACTATTTTTACCATGGCGATGCCATCAACGTGTCTCTCATGAGCTGCTGGTGCCTGCAAGTGTCAAGCTCATACCTTTACCGTGTGCTTCCTCGTACCATAAAATTGCAACTCTAATAACTTATCCCTTTCTATGTATAATTGAGATACAACGATGTAGAAAACAGAACATCTTCAACGTGGGCTTCATCGACCCAGAGATTGTTAACGAGTTCGTCTTTGGATGCAACCCAAAGGCTGTTGAGGATTACATTCTAGATGCATTCTTGGGACAACACTATAAACCGTACATACTTCTGCCCTTCAACTTCGAGTACGTATATGTTCAACCTCTCGTTCTTATCTTTTCTAAGGCATTGATAATACTACTAGCTAGTTACATATATGTTGCAATACATGAATAGGTTTCACTGGATCCTTCTTGTCATCAAGCTTGATAGTAGCCAGATTGTTGTTCAAGACTCAAGAAGGAATCCGGTGGAAAAATATCAATATATCATTGACGCCCTAAACAGGTATAGAGCACATATATATACGATAGTTTCCTTATTATATTGAAATACCTTGCTAATTCGAACTCTGATAATTATTATTCATAATAACGCATCACACAGGGCATTCGCAAGGTTCCGAAAGAAGCAACAAGGAGCTTTCGAGAATGAATTTTATGTCCAAATAAGCACTTTCGAGTACGTATTAAAGAATATTAATATCTTTAATGTTTTTCATCCCAATAATTGTTTTCTTTTCAAATTTCATCGCGGAGTTCTCTGACAGACGATTGGAAACAACTTATGTGGCTATTATGTGTGCCACTATATACAAAATATTACCCACGGCGATGTGCCGACAAGCAACGCTGAGGTAGTGTGCACATGTCAATTTCTTAGTACTTACACTTTAATTACATATCCAGAGATTTATTTATTTCCCGCTTTGTCAGCCCAACATCAATGTGCAAGGTGTGATCTCGCCGCACCGGGTTGCAGCAATCTAAGAACAACTCATCGGCTTTATTATCGATGAGATTGTATCCACCAAAGACGAGTTCCACACAAAGGGTTGGAGAGATTGTCCTTCTATAAGGACAGGTGAACTGACAACATCAACGTCGACCAAGGACATAAAGAGCGATGCACGCAAGAAATGAGCTCAAAATTCGCCCTTTTATTCTTTAAAACTTGTAAAAGTTGCTTTTGTGTGCTCATAATTATTTCATGTGTTCATCAACTTGTCCATTTTTTAGTCTATTAAGTTCGTACTTTGGTGTAAATGAACATGTAATTATCTGAATGAGTACGCATGCATGAATAATATATATTTAATTATGTCAAAAAAACCTATGTAGTTCTATTTATTTTTATTGTCAAAATCTATATCGAAAACCCATCTCAAAACATATTCTATATTGAATATAATCAAAACATTGTGCTGTCAGCCTCTTCACAAGCGGTTGGTAACTCCAGCCGCTTGTGGAGAGAGCACACGTGGCACCTCCCTATCGTTGGCTGACAGCCTCTCCACAAGCGGTTGGTAACACCAACCGCTTGTGAAGGTCCCCACGTGGCGGCTACTCGAGCCTGCCTGGACACCTTCCCAACCGCTTGTGGTGTCGAACCACAAACGGTTGGGGGAACCGCGAGTGATACCCGAAAAGGTATCACTCGCGGTTGCTTACAAGCGGTTCTAAAATCGCTTCTGAAAACGGTTTCGAACCGCTTATGGATGCCCGATCCGCAGTAGTGTACTACTTCTACCAACAACTGTAAACATGCAAATCTGAAACTGGTAACAAGATTACTGACAACAACTATTATGTAAATATGTGGTGTGACCTTATAGATAAGCTCCCACTTTGTGTAATGGAGACCATTCCAATCTGAAAGGTAACGGTAGGAGAGAGTTAATTTACATTCAGAAGATTCCATGCATCTGTCCATATGCGTGCAACTCCAGCTACCTTAACCGCTTGATTAAACTATTGCAACAAGTCAACACAGTTCCAGCTGCCTTCCAAATGGTGCAAGAACTTCCATTGCTCTGTGTGTGTGTCTCTCTCTCACACACACACACATGCGGCACAGACACACAACCCGGAAGGCACCTTTTACAAAGCACCTCACTTCCATCCCTGTCCCCCTTTGTCTCATGCCTTCATGTCCACTGCAAGGTATGATCAAATCCAATAGACAGCACTACTGAGCAAAAAAAAAAAAAAATCAAACTAGTCTATCATCGAAAATATTCATCTAGCTATACCTAATTAGCTTCTCAAAAATTCATGCATGCCAGAGTAGATGAGTACTCTACAAACCACTACACAAGCTTAGTTATCTGTGTTCGTGGATGCATGCCATCAGTGTCACAATCAAGTTAGAACCCTAACCCTAACTATGATCTCATCCTACCTTCTTCAGTGACTGGCAAGACCATGAACTAGGGAAGAAGATCAAGAGGGAGTCTGAGGCGGCGGCGGCGGATGCGTTGGCGGACCGGATGATGGCGCGGAGGAGCAGCCTGCCGGCCGCAGGAGCCGGGCCGGGGTCGGCGGTCAACACGATCACGCCGTGTGCGGCGTGCAAGCTGCTCCGCCGGCGGTGCGCGCAGGAGTGCCCCTTCTCACCGTACTTCTCGCCGCTGGAGCCGCACAAGTTCGCCTCCGTGCACAAGGTCTTCGGCGCCAGCAACGTATCCAAGATGCTCCTGGTAAGGGCGCTAGCAAGCTCTTTGATTAATTCGTGCCCTTTTTCCCCTTCTGATGTTGATGAGATAGCTTCTGAAGATCTCAGAATATGATATTTGTTAGGACCTTAACATGAAAATTTGATTGTCATGACTCAAGGTAGTACTTCCTGAGAACTAAATGTTGAAGTCTTGCACTGGCCCTTGCACATTCAAAACCCTAAACTCCCTTTGATATCTTCTTCCATTCTGTTTGGAGCTCAATCACTAGTGTGTGTGTGTTTTGACTTTTGAGGCTCAAGGTAGTTAAGAAGAACTTTGATGAGGCAAATACAAAAGATCTCCATGGAGTACTTGTTTATCTTTTTTTTTCCAAAACAAGCCCTAAACGTTTCCCATTTTGTGAATCTCTTCTTTCTCTTTAAAAAAAATGCTAGAAGTTCCCTCTAAACAACACTAGAATTTGATGTGGCCATCAGGTCATGCATCAAAATCAGCTGAAGTCCTTTAATTTCTTGAATCCAAACTCCAAATTGAAGGCCCCTCCTTATTTTAAGCTCAAAACAAGTACCTGATGCATCATGATATTTTTTTATTTTTATTTGTTTGAAACAAGGGATACATAATACATACATCAAAATAGTCTAGTACATATTTTCTCATGAAGTAGACTTTAGCTCAAATCCTTGGCAAGTAGCTTCAAGTTTTAACGATCTATATGCAACATCTAGAAGTAGTCCACAAATTAATGCCTCATATATATGTGTGTGTATTATTCCATGGCCTAATTAGCTAGCTGCGCGCAGGAGGTGCACGAGAGCCAGCGCGCCGACGCGGCGAACAGCCTGGTCTACGAGGCGAACCTTCGCCTGCGGGACCCCGTCTACGGCTGCATGGGCGCCATCCTGACCTTGCAGCAGCAGGTGCAGGCCCTCGAGGCCGAGCTCGCCGCCGTCAGGGCCGAGATCGTCAAGCACAAGTACCGGCCGGCGGCGGCGGTGGTCAACGTGCTCCCCTCGTCGCACGCCTCCCAGCTCCTTGCCGCCTCGGCGGCCGGCCGGGGGCAGCCAACTGCGGCCCGGTCGGCGGGGATGGGGATGGCGGCGACGCTGGCGGCGGCCGCGGCGGGGCCTGCTGCTTCCTCCTCCTCGTCGACGGTGTACGCCGCCGCGTCGAGCTCCACGGACTATAGCTCTGTCACGAACGAGAATGTGCCCTATTTTGGTTGAGGTAGTACAAGTAGATTTAATTGAGAGTTTCTTGAATGTATTTTTGCCTCCTTTTTTCTCTATGTAGACATTGTGAAAATATTGGAATAAAACGCTTTTCTGGGTGAGTAAAATACTTTGGCGCGTTGGTATGGTTCCGTTCTTTTTAATTACTTGGTTTTTGAGTGCTTCAAAATGCGTTGAAGTCAATCTTTTAAAACTTTGAGCACGAATATATATGAAAAAGAAATTATATTTGTCGCATGAAAATTATACCGGTAATTTGTCAGCACAGGTACTTCTACATCATTATATTTTTACTAACTTTTTCTAATACATAATTAGAAATGTTAGTTGTCAAAAGGATGTATTCTAATGTCAATATCTAAAACGACGAGCAAGAAGAACAGACGTAGTTCGTGTACTTGATTTGTCTTTTCATACTAAATTCTTGCAAAACTCACGAGTTTCAGTCATGGGCTGAACACTGTAATCAACGGTCCAAGCATACGTGGGGTACTGGTAGCTCGTGAATTAGGCCAACATGCTAGACGAGAGAATACCTCGGCCGTATGTTTGGCTCGTGTGCTCAACTGTATTGAGTCCATGATTTTAGTGTTGCCCCCTGTTTAACCAATGCTCCCTCTAATCACAAATAGTTAATATTTTAGACATAGGTGTAGTCAAATTTTTAAAATTTTGACTGTCAATATATTTTAAATATTTAAATTGGATACATAAAAATCATGTAAATAGATTTGCCCTGAAAAGTACTTTTATAATATTATAATTTTATTTGTTTTTTATAAATATATTATAATAAAAATTAGTGACTAAAGCTGTGTTTTATAGATCATATCTATATTCAAAATGACAAGTATTTATGACACGAGGGAGGAGGAGTAAAATATCTTTTTTTCCCCTCGAAAAAGAAGTTTTGAAACTCAGGCCCGGCCGGCCGGCATCCAAGAGCATACGAATTAACAAATCATTGAGAAGTTTGGGGAACTGGAGTGAGTGCAGGTGGATATGATGCCCCATATGTGATGTAGTGTTTGTTTGACCGCATTTGGATCTCTGCATGGGTCTCCTCACATGCTTGTCTGGGCATGCACAGCTCTCATTTCATGGAACTCTAAAGCTGTTCTCATTTATGTAGCATAGTAGACACAGAAGATTGTCCAACCAAACTTTGCATCTTCCCAAACATGTAAGAACATAACCAATGTCATATAATGAATCAACAAAGCTCATTTCAACTGCTTACATTTGGCATCAGGGAGTGTTTTCCTACGTATAAATGGAGCCCTACATACAAATGGAATTGGCAAAGTTTACAGCATGAAATTAATGGTGAACTGTTCAAGTGTTCAGGCACTTCAGAATTATAAATGGTCAGTGTTAATTGAGTACACTTCCACATAAAAATTGCCAGGTGTTTTCTTCCAATAATCAGTGGCCCTTGCATTAGTGCGTCCTACAATACAACCAGATGGTTCCAATAATTTGTAACTAGCTTGTCATAGGCTCTCAGCTCAACTGCAGCTACTTTTCTGAATATTACAATCACACTACAGCACCAAACGAGTCATGTTTCCGAACAGTTCGGTTCAGAGACTGTAGAAGGGCTTGGGCATTCAGACCTTGTGAATGCGCAGAGAGCTTTCCAGATAGGAGCCAACATTTTGACAGGAGGACGAGATTTCTGCAAGTTAAGCTTTAGTGGATTACTGAAGATTTTTAGAATTAATTAGATAATGAATGAAAACAGGTAATTTTACCTGGAAAACTAGCATGAGTTCCTCTTCATCGCGCAGAAGCAATGCCAAGCTCCAGTAACAGGTCACTGGTGTCACACACTCGTTCAGCAGTGGCTTTAGAATCTTGCCAATGGGCACAAAATGACGATGAACTCTTCCACTAAGAATCATAAATTTTTAATGTAAAGAAACCAACAGCTGGAACCAAAGCTTCCAGTAATCTAGTAGCCTACTATTTCCTAAGCAAGAAAGAGTTGCGGAAAACTTATCCCTCTGAACCAAAACACTTTGACTACTTGAGCAATGTTGTCTATGATTTTGCAACACACTGAAGCACATGCACAAATGAAATGATTTAGTTCACCATTAATATATTATAAATTTATAATCTTGTCATTTTTTAGAGTAAATCTAAAAAGTACTTCGAGCCAAGCAAGGAGTTCATACTGCATAACCAAAATACAGGAAATATTTAACTCAATAACTTGATCTAATGCCAACACATGCAGAGTCTTATCCATCAGGAGCTGAGTTTTACTCACAAGTCACAAGCATAAGCTTTAATACTACACACTGCCAGCACATTCTCCTAAAGGGAACTGTTAAGCTACAGCATACTATATCTGCATATCATTTATCACAGTGACCAGAGCAACCAGTGAATAGTAAACACGTTTTTACCCTTTCTCTTGTTTTGGTTAAAATAGGAGGAGAGTGACCTCCATAACATGAAGACTGTTTGTTCAGAAGGAATTGCTGGCCTATCTGCTACTCTGCTAGGTAAGCAGGTATGTCCCCAAGATAATTGGGTCAGTTGACGCTTGAATAATTGGTGGTGCATGCACTCAACAGCTAAAGTGGTCATTCTACTTTCACTACCTAAACATGTGAATCCAACAGCAAGCAGTAATATAACCAACTAGCATCCACCAATTATCCAGGTGTCAGTGGGAATATACGATAATACGGAGACAAGAAAGACTAACAGTAAGAGAGTAATCTGAAGAATGATTGATGATTTTGGATCAGGATACTGGTATACCTCCAAAAATGTAATTCTAGCTGAACCCCAAAAGTTGGCATTATCACTACCGACTCTGCAAACAACAAAACAGGGAAACCAAATAAGCACACTGTTCATATTCATGCGTAAGTTTTCAGTTTGGAATATGGAGGTCAAGAAAAAATGGATATCCTCCTTTGTTGCAATTTTAAGGTGCAAATTAACAACAAACAATGTCTATAATATGCAGAAGGGCCATACAAACACATATTTGTGGAAGGATTCACCTTTCTTCACAGGTTTGTATTGCAAACATTTGGCTACCAGAATTCCAAAGGCAATACTCCACACTGACCCAAGGCATAACCTCTCCTGCAATATTGACGCAGGTCAATGCCAATATACATATCAGTCATGACAATGTTATATATAAAAATGTAATGCCTTTCATCATATATGAATCTAGGGTGCTAAGAACCTCATCAAACGCATGGGCATCTAAGCCATGAAAAGTTAAAGTGTTATTGAAGAATCTGATAAATAACTCAGATTTTTTACCACAAGAATTATAAATACATGAAATGTACAACTGTTCTGAACAAGCAAAACATGTGAACCAGATTGCTCACAATTTGATGAACCTAACCCTTAGATAAGCAACAAGGGAATGTTAACTAGACTGCTCTTAAAAATCACATAAATCTCATCATAAACACAACCTCCTATTAACATGTGGTAGTGATTTACAAAAGAAACGGTACCTTTGCCAGCAATGATTGGGAGACATTTGCAAGAAGGAAAACAACGCCAATGTACGACAACAGAACCCGGGATCTGCTCTTCTTAACAAAGATCTCATGGATATCAAGTCCCTTGTGAGAATGATGTTTGTAAGTATACATGCCACTGGATGCTTCTCCTTTTTATTCATGCTCCATGGTCTCACATACTAGATGAAACAACAATTGCTGCATCAGGCACAAAGGCAAGTAGGCAACTAAAAAAACAAAAAAAAAAACAGAAAATCGGCCACAACCAGGGCTGAATTATGAACCAGAAATCGACCAAGACAAGAAATATGAACCAGATTAGCAAAGATTTGGTCCATCCCAAAGCATTTCTCAGCAAACTACATTCGGAAATAAGAATCTGTATCAGCAAAGTTGCATATGTACCCAATAGCAAAGGCCCCCTTACGAGCAGTGTAGTCTCTAACTTATGGCTTTCTGCATCAAACTCATCAATTGGTTCAGAGGCAGATCTAGCTGGGGTGCTGGGTGTGCACTGGCACCCCCAAAATTTGCAAAATCTACTAGGGAGTAGCTATTCCATTGGACTGAAATTGGAAAGATTAGCTAAGGCCAGTGGTTTTGCAGGTGCACATGGTGGTGAGTTACGAGAAGGAATCCTCACAAGTCACATCCATTCCTTTCTTCCTCTCTTCTAGATTTAGGATATAGGCCCCCTTTGGGACATATTATGGCAATGCAGATTCTGAATTTTGGGAGAACCGGTTGGATGATAGCTTCTGATTTTGTATACAAATTCTGCTTCTGATTGTGGGAGTGGATTCTGGGAAGCTATCATCCAACCGGTTCTCCCAAAATTCAAAATCTGCATTCCCATAATCTGTCCCAAAAGGGGCCTTAATAGTGAAATGCAGTTGCAATACTAAGTTAGTACCCGGAG
Organism: Guadua angustifolia; assembly: GCA_036346375.1. Classification (NCBI taxonomy): domain Eukaryota; kingdom Viridiplantae; phylum Streptophyta; class Magnoliopsida; order Poales; family Poaceae; genus Guadua; species Guadua angustifolia. The sequence continues at coordinate 54,636 of JAYEVE010000658.1, read as the reverse complement.
CATATTCCCTTTTTTTTCTCACATTACCCGGAGCATATTCCCTTTTTTTTTCTCACATTCACATATTATGCAAGTTATTTTCCAAATTGATTACTGTAGTGATGACACGTAAAAATATGGTAGTAGACTACTGTATAGTATTTTGTGTTTCTCAGACCGAAAATATGTTCAGACGATGAATTTTATGAAGGAAAGTACAGAAACCACTAGGCAGTACGTAGTTTGAACTAATCGTATCAGGCATTGCTTTGTGTGTGCACCCCAAACGCTGAATTCCTAGCTCCGCCACTGAATTGGTTTACAGAGCCTGGGAACAGCAATAAAATCATCAGGATTACGGTCAGCGTGACGTTTCTTTTGTGCAGTGCAGATATCTCTAGTTGATTACAGGGGCGGACCTAACGTGGGTCATGGGGGGTTCGGCTGAACCCCTAAAATTTGGAAAATAAACTGCTACTGGTACTCCGCCACGGAGCAAACAAATCCGCAACAAGCTCCATGGACTGACCTATCCATCCCAGAAAAAAAGATCTGGATGAGATTGCTTCACAGCAAAGAAAGGAGGATCCCCAGGACAAAGCTCACTCTTAGAACAACAATCGAAGCAAAAGCTTCCTTACCAGCGAAAGTAGAGATCAATCCACGCCCGGATGGATCCCCTCTCCACGCCAGTCGGCAGATTGGAGGAGGATGCCCACGAGACAAGAGGTCCTTCGCTTCGAGGTTGAGAAACGGGGAGCAATTGCCGCGACGAGACCGGAGAAGAGGATGGGCTAGAAGTAGAGCAGACCTGATCAAACGTCGGGGCCGGGCCGGGCCGGGCCTGTCTCAAAAAGCCTCAACGTAAAATGACAAGTCCGAGCCCGGCCTGAAGCCCGATAATGTAAAGTTGACAAGCCTAAAGCTCAGCCCGATCAAGCCATGGTGCAGACTTAGTGGACAAAAAGAAAATAAAATTCGAAGTAGAAGATTTTCTCAAGAAATTAGCATATGAAGCAATGTACCGTGGAGTCAGAGACGTTTTTTATTTTTAAAAAATCAATGATCCAAGAATAGTTGGTTAGAGCCAAGGTTAAAAAAACCATTGAAATCTTAGCCGAGATTTCGAATTCCGGTCCGGGAAGGGATCTAAAATACAAGCTAGGTTAAAAATTAAATTGCTATAGTACTCTCAAAAATTTCGGCGAGGTTTCGCCAAATCTCGGGTGTTTTGACCAGTTTTTGACTTTTTATAGCCGGATTTGGTCCAATAACCCTTAAGAAAGTCATCTTTCATGAAAATTTGTTGAAACCCCGAATTTTTTAGATGTTTTAAAATTTTGGTAGAAATATTATTAGATTTTTATAAATTTGTACAAACTTGATCATGATCTAAAAAATTTATGGTCTTATTTTTAGTAGTGTAGGATCATACAAAAAGGTTTCATAATAATTGTACTTTATTTTTTATCTTTAAATTGGGATAGTAAACTTGTCAGAATTTTATAAATTTGCTAGAGTGTGACCATGATCCAAAATTTTTATGAGAGTTTAAGAATTTTCTCATTACCATTCTATAAAATTTTCAAAAACTTTAAACCTTTTTTGTTTGCTTAGTCAAATCTATGTAAGCATTGATCTTCATTTGTTATATTTCAAAATCAAAAACAGAAAGAACATAAATGGTACAGTGCACTTGTAAGAATTATATAAATTCACTGGAGTGTGATCATGATTCAAAGTTTTTATGAGATCTTAAGCATTTCCTTAGCTCCCTTTTGTAAAATTTTCAAAAATTCTAAACCTTTTTTATTGCTAAAGGAAATCTATGTATTGATCATCAGGCTTTTATCAAGACGTAGCACTGTCAAAAATTTTAAAAATTATTGAAACTTGATCATCATCTAAAAATTTTATAAAAACATTAATAATACATCAGGATCATCCAAAACATTTTTATAGAAACATTAATAATACATTAGTGAGAAACAGTCACTGTAGTTGGAAATTGTGGTTGTAGGTGCATAATGCATTACTCTACTCTAAAGGCCTAGCCATATATGTTCCTAAATCAAGTAATCAGCATAGTGGATATTAAAAAAGTAATTATCATAGTATTTTACACAGTTATCTTTTAGGTTCGTTTTGTGTATGATCATATCGAGCTGATAGTATAGCACCGCTTTAATTTTTGTGAGAAGCGCAAGTCCTTCAAAATTTATGTGAATTTTATGAAAACAGTATAATTTCTCTGAAACCCCTATCAAAACACTCGTTCCAAATAGATTTCTAGTCCATGACCATTCATAGTAGGAGTACATCCTGTCTCTCATTTTAAAAACGTATCTGAACATTCGTGATCATATGGAGTTTGATCTTTCTAAAATCCGATAGTTCCATAAAAATATTTAGATACTTTAGATATTTTATTTGAAGGAATTTGATGTTGATTGGGATCATTCACCCCTCCCCCCTCTGATTGCCATCTCAATCCTTCATAAGACCCTCGATGTGAGAGGAGCCCTGAGCAACTAGTTTAGCCTTGTTCCTAACGACAATCCTATCCTCACTTTGCTTGTTCTTGAACACTCACTTGGTCCTAATGACATTTTGACTAGATGTGGGCTCAACAAACTACCAGACCTTGTTCCTCTCAAAATTCTCCAGTTCCTCATACATTGCATTGATCTAGGACTCATCGGATAATGCATGAGAAACATTCTTCGACTCAAAGGAACCAATGAAGGCATAATGGAAACAAAAATGTGAAAGGTTTGTTTTTTAGCATGTGATAAGCTCAAATAAATCGTTGACAATTTGATCAAGTGGATGACATCTCTGAATATGACAGGGAGGTCCAGTGCAAAGAAGAGGTAGGAACAGAGCCACTTACTACTAAAGAGTCTAAAAGTAAGGGCTGGCCTCCCTAAAGTGAAGAGATAGAATAGGAGGTACCTCAAGTGCAAAGAGATGGGATCAGGTAAAGTACCATCATCTCCATCATCTTGCCTGAAATATCTGGTCTAATGCCTGGACTAGCCTCATCAAATGTCACAGCAGAGGTCTCTATAATCCTAACTGCCTCACAACTCCAGACCCTGTAGCTATGGAAAGAAGTCGAGTAACATCGAAAGATACTGTCAAAAGAACATGACTCGAACTTATCTAGGTTTCCAGACTTCAAAATAGAATACTTGCTATCCAAAACATAAAAGTGAGAAACACTAGGCTTTTGCTCATATCTCAACTCATATGAAGTGTGATGTAAGTGTGCCCTCAAAAAAATTCTGTTGGACACATGGCAAGCAGTAGCTACAACCTTAGCCCAAAACTCTCTAGAAGTATTGTACTCATCTAGCATCGTCCTAACCATCTAGACCAAGGTCCTATTTTTCCTCTCCACTATGCCATTCTACTGAGGGATGTATGGAAAAGAGAACTGATGCTCAATACCTAACTCCTCACAGAAACTCTCAAAGTAGGAGTTATTGAACTCCGTGCCATTGTCACTGTGTATAACTCGTAAGGCACTTGAGAGCTCAATAGACAACCTATGGACCAAACCCTTGAAGTGTGTAAAAGGTTCATCCTTCAAAGCCATGAAGAATACCCATGAAACCCTCTAAAAATCATCAACAATGACAAGAACATACCACTTCCCATCCACTAACTGCACTCTAGTTGGACCAAGAATGTCCATATGTAAAAATTGTTCTGATGCATCAATCATCACAACAGTGATTAGGGGATGAAAAGCAGCAACCATCTTTCCATATTGGTAAGGAGAACAAACCAAATATTTGACCATTTTGAGTTTGGGCAAACCGTGAATGAGATCATTGCTGCTAACTCAGGTAAAGTGATCAAAACCACTGTGACCAAGTCTCTTATGCTAGAAAGAGAGATCAAGGAACTTTAAAGCAACTAAGCAACAAAAAGAATCACCAGAATTAGTAAAATTAGCACAAAAACTCTCCCATACCTAGAAATCCCACAAACTAACCCTTCAAAATAATCGAGAATTATATAGGCATTACACTTAAAGCTTACCTTGAAATCGTCATCGATAAGCTGAGAAATAGAAAGCAAATTGTATTGTAGCTTACTTACAAAGGCAGCGTCCTTAAGAATCAAATTATTATTAATACAAATAATACCTTTAGCGATGGCTTTACCTGATGAAACATCCCCAAAGATGATTAGCTCATCACCAGAAGCACAGACTAGGGAAGAGAACCAACGAGAGTTTCTGGTCATGTGGCGAGAACAACTAGAGTTTATGATCTAAACCTCTCCCTTCCCAGCCCTATGAACCTGAATCAAAAGTGCAAAAGATCGATGACTCAGTATTAGGGCAGATCAGTGCAGATCTAGGAACCCAATATTGAGTCACTCGACGAGTAGAAGTAGTAGTCAAATGAACAAAAGACTGAACTCTAGTGTCTTTCCATGGCTCGACTCTCACAAACTCAGAGGAAACTCTTGTAGGACTTTTGGGAGCAGGTGCTGGGTTGGTCCACCGGTGTGCAAAGGTCAGACCATCACAGAAATGCTGCCCCAAACCTCCTACTGGCGAAAGCAAACTCATGCCGCTGATATTCACCTCGATGAAAAGAATGAGAAATATCACAAGGACGACAGATAGACTAACTACGGATAGCTCCAGGACCAAAACTCAAATAAACATCTTCAAAACTGAATCTTGGATGCTGTCCAAAAGCATCAAACTCTCTAACTTGTCTAGAAGCCGTGGGTGCCTTAAGAGCACTCAGAGTCTAGGGTGACCCTGAATACCCCTAAGAGCATGAACACGCTCACACCGTGTGATCTTGATGCGTCTAAAATAGAAATCAGTCAAATATTCATCCTTCTAACAAAAGGTGCAAGCATAACTCGCCTTACTAGAGGCAGAAACTGCAGGAAGGGCTACCTTCTTTTCAAGGATCCCATGGACAATACCTGCTGACCTAAACACTATGGTGCTAGTCCTAGGAGCAACCACAATCTCTCCACTATTAGAGACATGAACAACTATAGGCTGATGTGCCCATACGTGCTCCAAGTAATCAAATCCTAGACGCTGATTGAATATGCAAATCTTGGATTGGTCTAGGATTAGATTGAGCTTCTTCTTACCTCCAACAAACTTCTCAAGAGTGTTCATGATGTACTCACATTCCCGAAAGAGAGAGGCACAAGAAGAACAGGGAGAAGATAAAGAAGAAGAACCAAAACTAGAAGAAAGAACAATACATATATATCTCTCCCTATGCATGGTTGCCTCAATCTTGAAGGCCTCACAAGAAACGCATGGGGCATTTCTAATCCTAATTTTCTGGGCCTATAGCTTCTTCCTAAGTTTCTCATGGATCTTGTCCATGCGACCATGCCCGCCTTAATCTCAGCACATCACAAACAACTTTCTTGTGATTTAGCTAGTAGGCCCTTAATTAAATTTGCATACTTGACATTTAGAGCATCATTGTTAAGTTTTAGTTGCCTCCAACCCTCACATGGGCTGACAGGGTCCTTAGAAGCATGTTGTTCAAATTCATTATTTCTAGCATGGCTTGCCAGCGAACGGAGTTGCTACAACCCTGGGCCCACCTGTCGGCGATAGGAGAAGAGATTAGGTAATGCAGCTGAGCGATGCTGGTCGGTTCTTACATTAATTTAGCTATCATTCACCACCAAACTTTATTGGAAATTTTTTAGTAGAGTCTTCTGGTTGTGGTTAGTCTTTAGTAGAAATTTGGAACCAAAATACACTATGGGTAAATAATGAAAATTCTGACACTGAGCACTGCCTAGAATTGTCATCTTGGATTTTGATTTATTTAAGTGTCCAAATGGCACAATTTATTTTTAAAACTTTTTGTAAAGGTTATAGTTAGACTCAAGATGCTCTCATAAAAATTCTAAGTTAATATCTTGCTTATTTATTTTATAAACATTCTAACACTCTATTTTACAAACTTTTTAAGCTTCTATTTTTGAATTTTTAGAGTCTTTTGTGAATGATAAATTTTTAAATTTTTACCAAGAGTAGCTACTGCATTAAGGTTACTATAGTAATTTTCTTAGATTGAGATAAGGTTTGCAGATTTTACATTAAATCTAAATGTGCACTATTTTTAGTCAAAGTAATTATCATTTCAGTTATTTAATCTCATTCCTATTCATAAAACTTTTATTTGTTGACTGAAATAATTTTCTTGCTGATTTAGGGTTTGAATGGTAATTTTTTTAAATTTTTACTTTTACCTTTTTCCATTTCTTATTCTCTATTTCTCTTTTGTTTAATTTTTCTCACAACACAAAAGTCCAAGAAAAATTCAAATAAAACATATAACATCAAGAAAACTTAGGAATATTTATATTCAAATTTAAAATATACACTTTTACTATTTCTAAATTCTCAGGATGTTACAAGTAGGGCGTAAGTTGGAATCCCAACCATCCACTTGTTCTCCTGGTTCGCAGCAACTCCTAGCCTCGATCATCTTCATTGCCGCTTGACCGTCTAGACTTCAGCTCTCCTAGCCTAGGTTTGGTTTTCTTCGCCTCACTGTGACCTAGCTCCAAGTCCTGCAACCATCATAAACATGGGAAACCCATCACATAGCACTGTTCGCAAGATATGTAATTTATAATTAACACAATATGAATTCCAAATTAAATACATCGCTCAAGCTCACTAAGAAGGCCGACCACACTACTACAGACTGCTTTATCCGCGACCCACCATCACTGTCGGGTAGGCCCGACACGGCAGTGATAATATTATCACTGTCGGTTCTAATTTCAACCGGCAGTGATAATATTATCACTGTCGGTTCTAACTTCAACCGGCAGTGATAAGAATAGTATAATTTTCCCGCACGCATGGAGGCAATATCATCGCCGGGTTTAGAGAGACCCGACAGTGATAATAAAATATCAGTGCCAGTTTATATAAAAAAACCGGTAGTGATTTATCATTGCCGGTTTTTATTTTTAACCGCGATGATAAGACCATTTTCCTTTGCCGGTTTTACTCGAGAATCGGCGGTGATATTCTTTTCCCCAAAATTAGTTAAGATCTGAGAACATATCAAAGCATAATTAGTTAAAAAATAGAACATATTAAACACGAACATTTTTAGTCGAAATTACATATCGCGTGAGAACATTTTTAGTCGAATTACATATTTAGTCCTAATTTTATATACAAAATATAACGGGTCAACGGCTTTTAACCGTTTGAAACCCAAAATAGCACAAACTATATCCAAAAGTCGTAAATCGTCGCCTCCTCCTCCTCGTCATGGGAGCTACTCTGGGATGGTGATCGGAGTTCTTGGCGGTGCTCCTCCTCCCGAATCCGATTCGGTGGCGGAGTTAGTCTTGCCCCAACGCTGAAGGAGATCACCACAGCCCATTGTCGTCGTAAATCGTCGTCGCCTCCTCCTCCTCCTCCTCTGCCTCCTCTTGCTCCTCCTCCGCCTCCTCCTCCTCCTTCTTCTCCTCCTTCTTCTCTGGCGGCGGATCGGTGCTTTGCCTAATGCGTGCTCGCTTCTTGAGGGCCATTCTGCGGCAATGGTGGATTGTGAGGCGCCACAGATTAGTCTTTGCGCATTATATAGAGGAGAATGGGAAGCCCAACGATTGCCAAAATGGGAAGCCAACAGTTAGCGAGAGAATGGGGAAAGCGGCGGTTGTTGGCGGCGGGAGTTGGAAGGTTCATATTATCGCTGCGGTTCTAACTTAAACGGTGATAATATTATCACCGTTGGTTTTAAATTAACCCGATGGTGATAATATTATCACTGCCGTTTTAAATTAAACCGGCGATGATAAGAATAGTATGTATAATCGGCGATAATGTCATTTGGTGAAATGACTCAATATCCTTCTTAGGGTTTAGATAGAGAACCGTAGTGAAAGTATTAGTGTCGATTCAACGATTAACGGCAAGTTGATAAAGTGAATTGCGCGAAGCGGCAACCATATCACTTCTGGTTTTGAGATAGAACCGACGGTGATATATTCTTGCAAGTTCAACGAATAAACCGGCGGTGATAATATGGCACTATATATACCTGGCTCCCTTCCCCAAAGGTCCGCGAGCAGAGAAGAGCTCTGTTCTTGCTCGATTAAGGGTGGAGAGAAGCGAATTTTTGCTCTCAAATTTGGTGTAATTTGTCATTTCTAACCGATCTAAGGTTAGTATATTGTTTAGTTGGATATTCGTTCTATATTGTTGTAGGTTGTGATCGAATTATTGATTGCCTAGTCAACACAATTAGATTTGTAATCTGGAGTTTAGATTTGAAATTACCAACTTTTATATGTATAGTGATTGCATTTAATATGTTGATTGAATTTAAATGTGGTAGCACTTCATAATTAACTATTGTTTAATCTAAATACTTAAAATTGTTTCTTTATTTCATGTATGTTAATTTAATATACGTAAGTAATGTAAATTTCTTTGGACGGACCATTATATATAACTAATAGCAATTATTTAATTGATTTTACAATCGAGATTTGGATATAGATTTATATATAACTAATAGCAACCACGTGCCGAATAGCGTTCATCGATAACCATGAAGGTCGGATCGTAACTTAGTTGTATAATTAAAGATATGCTTTATTTTGTATGAAGGTCAAGCTTCAATTTGTAATATAAACATTTTGTACGAAGGACATGCTTCAATTTGTAATGTATGGAGTATTGATTATTATAATCATCCAGAAAAAGTAAATGTCCAATGGATGAAAAGGTATATAATTGATGTAAAAAGGCCATGTATAAAAGAATTATGTTCCTCATCCAATACTCCTTGATAAAATAGTACTGAAATGAGAGAAGAGGAGACAATAGTACTCAAATTTGTTGGATGGACCATTATATATAACTAATAGCAATTATTTAATTGGTTTTACAATCGAGATTTGGATATAGATTTATAAGTAATGAAAATTTCTAGATTAATTAGCACTAGATAACAAATTAAATGTATAAAACAATTTGTGAGCACTTATTGATTCTTGAGATTTTATTTGTTGTAAATATTTGTAGATGGATCAAAGATGGATGTATGAAGCGGATCGTCGCGATAGAGAGTACTTTAACGGTGTGACTAGTTTTTACGGCGCTAGCATGGCGTACAAGTCAAATAAGTGATGGACTATATTTGTTGCCGTGCATCGATTGCAAGAATGAGAAGCAATTTTGAACCTTGAGGCGTCCGTGCACACTTGCTTCAAGGGGTTTCAAGCCCGCCTATACTGTTGGACCAAGCATGGTGAAGATAAGATTGTGCGTGAAGGGTATCGATTGATGATGATGAAGACAACGACTTCGACCGCGATGGAAAATCGTTTGTTGACACCCATGAAGAGACATTCATCGATAACCATGAAGATGATCTAGAACGGATGTTGCATGATGGGGAGGAGGACCTCATGAGTGAAAGGATTTTCGAAGTTTCAACGTATGGTAGAGGATTCTCGACACCCTTGTACCCAGTACGCAAGAGGAGTTCAAAAAGCTGCATGTTGTGCTTCTTTGTAACACCGGCGCCAAGCGCATACCTGAATGCTACCCAAAAACCTAAATGGCGCTTACAACACTCAGGAATCATCTTTGGTCCAAAGTGTCATCCATCAAGACCCAAGAAATAAAACTTGACAACGAAATCCAATTGAACTAATAACTCAACGAATGAAACACTAAACCTTTTACCATTACTAAAAAATTGAAATCGACCTTGAACCACTCTAAACCAGTTAAAGCTAAGTCACCGAAATTTACAAAATTTAGGCATGACCTCTAGAACAGAGGACATCCACTCGGCGAGTAAAAGAAACAATAGCGGTATAAGATATATCAACCACTCAAAAGCAGAAGGAAACATTCTAACGGGTCCTTAGATAATCAATCAAATATCAAACCGGCACTTAACCAACAACACAACGACGATCTACACAATACTATCTCATTAGTTACAACGAAATTAATCGAAATGATTGAATTGGTTGAAGGTGACTAAAGTCGTGCGTGCTCTACTCCCATCCGTGAGTCGACTTCAAGGTACCTAAAACAAGAAACAACAAGCGTGAGTCCAAGACTCAAAGAAAGTACACAAGCGTAACAATTCCGGTTTATCGTAAGTAAAACAAGAACTTGACCATAAGAGCAAGTAATACAAAGGAAGCAACATCCGGAAAATACGCATTTGTACCCATTTAAAACAAAACTTGACTAAACCAAAATTCGCCATAATCAAGTAATAAACTTGATAATAAAACCATTCAACGCCAAAGAAACATTACTTGACTCTAAATCCAATGTCTCCGACTTAACTACCCTTGTTGCAACTCAAACCATTTTCATCAATTGAATTTGAGTTCATAACTCGACTTCACTCCACGATATTCATACAACATAATTAGCAAGACAAGGAAATGCGCTAATTCATCAAATTCAATTCAATCTCCCCTTTTTGGGTTGAGTCCACGAATCAACCTTCAATTACCACAATCACTATCCAAATGACACACCATTTACCACAACACTCATTATGAAAGATGCAATGCACATGAATGCTCATTTCCATGCACGTCTCGAGTCTTGCCGGTGCCCACCGTCGGTGTGCACCCTCACGTCCCTTCCATCCCGTAGATGGAAGGTGCCTACTCTTCTTGTCTCGCTCCCATTCACCTCGATGAATGGGACTACGAAATAGGAGTTTCGTGTTCACTACGTGTGAACACAGAGGCCCGTGATCGGCATGGGTCGCCTCTTCCATTATGAATGCACAAATGCAATTTTCATGAATGAAATGCAACTTTTCATTCAATGCATACACAAACATACCATATCCACATACACACACAGCCAATTCTCACATTCCTAAGTCACTAGCGGTACTTGTACAAGCAGATTCAACCGTAAGGCATGGCAACTCATGACAGCGTTTCTATCATGCAACCACATCCTCGACCACGAACCATGTTCACACAATACACTTGCAGTTAAATGCTCACGTATACTATCTTTATAAAGGACTTAACCGTTTGAACCAAACCCATGTTAGTCCCAATCACTCGAACAATCTACTCACTATAATCAACCCTACTAAAAGCTCGGTCTCACTTAGAGTTCATCTAATTAACGAGCAACAATTAAACTAAGGAGCATCACATATGAACACACATCCACACTCAATAACACGGTGTACTTGCATCAATTCCTTAAACTTTTAATCATCATAGACATTTTCATAAGAGGGAGCACTTTCTAGTTATAGCCAAGCAAGGCTTACCTCTTGCGTATGCATCGACAATTACTTACGCTAAGAGCAAACAATCGTTTAATCCTCCTAGCCACAATCTAGGGAATGCACTTGCCTTTAACTCTCGAGGAGCAAAGTGATTAGAGGCTAAACTTCGCTCCTGGATTTACAACACCTGCAAATAATTACATACATCTCAAACCAAGCGAACAGCAACCACAATGCAAAAGACACCTGAAAACTGACTTTGCTCTCAACTCGGGTTGCTCGGGGAGATAGTCAGTTCGACACCTCATAAGAAATGCTATACTCATCCAAATCAAGTAAATGATAGCAGTTTCACAATCTACACGAAATTTCCCACAACTTTCCAGGCAATGGAATATTCTAATTCGGAGTCTATATATTTCTAATCAACAGGTTAAGTTTCAGCTTCAGATTTCAGTAATTTCAGAACAGCAAGCAGTGTTTAACTCATAACAAATGCTATACTGAATGGAATCAAGCAAATGATGACATTTTATCAATCTACACAAAATTTCCCACAACTTTCCAGTCAATGAGAAAGTCTAATTCGGCCTCTAAGCAATTCTAAACAACAGGTTAAGTTTCAGCTTCAGATTTCAGTAATTTCAGAACAGCAAGCAGTAAAAATGGCATAACTTTTAATTGGCTGATCGAATTTTAGTGTTCTTGCACTTCAATTAAAGGGGAAGGGATACTCTACAATTTCTTCTACAGCCAAAGATCTATTTGACCTCTCTAAGCATCCCAAAACCGCGCTACAAAAACACGAAGAAAACTGCTCGAAAACAGAACTTAGGGTTTCCCTCCAAAAACTAGTTTCCCTCCAAAAGAACTAACTCTAGAACCCTAGAACCACCTCTATCCTGGCTAGGGACTCCAGATCTGAGCTCCCAAGGAGTGCACAAGGGGAAAACACTAACCATGGAGGGAGGCAAGGAAGGAGAGGAGCTGCTTGCCTCAGTGCAGCGGGAGAGGCGCCCGCTTGGAGGGAGTTGGGAGGTCGCGGAGCTGGCTCGCCGAAGTTGAGGTAGGGAGGAGGAGCCTTGCTCCTGGCTGTGCTGCTCACGAATGGGAGGAGGAGACTCCAAGAAGAAGCCCTTTCCTTTTGTTCGGACAGACACACAGGAGAGAGAGAGAGGCTGGTTTTGGAGTGAAGTGTGGGGCCGGCTAGGTAGGAAGAGGTAGGAAAATTGGTACTTCACTCCCACACAAATAAAAATTCAACCCTGCAGCTTCGGATGAGTCATCGGACTCTCAAGGCGCCTCTGACAGAACCCACCCCGGATGAAAAAAAATATCCACCACCGGGAAAAGATATGTGATATTACACTTACGCTGCTGCGATTGAAGGCAAGTAATGGTTGGTCCGACAAGAGTTTCCACAGAGTGTTAGGTTTCTTTAGAGATGTCCTTCTAGAGGGTAAAGTGTTGTCGACAACGCGTGCCGAATAGCGAGTTGTTTGCCGTTGGGATGGAAGTCACGAAAAATACGCATGTTCAAGCGATTGCATATTGAATCGCAATGAGTTTGCAAATTTGGATGCATGTCCCGTTTGCAAGGCATCTCGGTATAAGCGGCAAATGGCGATATCGAGGGCAATGCAAGAAGAAAAGACCTCCGACCAAGGTGGTGTGGTATTTTCCTATAATCCCCCGTCTGAAGCGTCTGTTTGCGAACAAAAGGCATGCTCAATTGCTGCGATGGCACGCCGAGGAGCGTAAAAAGGATGGAATGCTTAGACACCCTGTTGACTCCGCGCAGTGGAGGAATATCAATAGAAAATACAAGAAACACTTTGCACATGATATGAGGAATATAAGGTTCAGACTTAGTACAGATGGGATGAATCCTTTCGACAACATGAGTAGTCGTCATAGCACTTGGCCGGTGACTTTATATATGTACAACCTTCCTCCTTGGCTTTGCATGAAGCGGAAGTACATTATGATGCCGTTCTTGATCCAAGAAATTTGAGGCAACTTTACAACGATATTGATGTGTTCCGCAAACCAGGTTGAAGATCTTACGGTATTGTGAAACGGCGATTATGCGGGTATGAGATGAGTACAAAGAGAGAACTTCATGCTACGAGGCGTTGTTGTTCGTAACCATCAATGATTACCTGCTCTTGGCAATCTTCGGGCGGACTATAAAAGGATTCAATGGATCGTGCATTGCATGGGTGATCTGAGGGCCGGTGGCTGAAATCTTGTCGAAAAATGTGTTACATGCGGCATCGTAGGTTCCTTCGTAAGGACCACCGTGTCGCAACAACAAGAGAGCTTTTGACGGTACAAAGGAGCTCCTTGACTCAAAACATCGCAACGACAAGGAGATATTTGCGGTAGTAAGGATATTAAAATTATCCATGGAAAGGGGCGGAAGTACATCGATTCGAGTTCGGTGATCTGACTCCTTTACGGAAAAAAGATCGTATTTATGGACCTACCTATTGGCGATTACACGGATGTTCGACATGATATCGATGTCATGCATATAGAGAAGAACGTGTGTGATAGCTTGCTTGGTATTTTACTAGACATACGGCAAAACAAAAGATACACTCAAGGCGCGGATGGACTGAAAGATATGAAACTTCGGGAAGGAGCTGCATCATGAAGACTGGGTCAAGGAAAAAAGTACCTTCCGTAGCTTGCTACACTTTAAGCAAGATTGAGAAAATTAGCGTGTGTGAGTGCTTGCGAGTCAAAATTCCGTCGGTTATTACGCCAACATAAAGAGGCTAGTCTCAATGAAAGACTTGAAATTAGTTGGTGTGAAGTCTCATGATTGCCACGTGATGATGACACAAATGCTTTTTGTAGCAATTAGGGGTGTTCTGCCAGAGAAAGTGCGAGACCCAATTATAAAGTTGTGTTCATTTTTCAACACGATTTCACAGAAGGTCATCAACCCGTTGAAACTGGATAAGCTGCAACAAGACGTGATCCACACTCTATGCCGGCTTGAGATATGCTTCCCTCCATCCTTCTTCGATATTATGGTCCATCTCATTGTTCATATTGTGAAAGAGATACAGTTTCTTGGCCCTGTGTTTCTACATCAGATGTACCCTTTTGAGAGGTTCATGGGGGTTGTGAAGAAATATGTTCGTAATCGACATCAGCCGGAAGGGTGCATTGCCGAAGGTTGGAGAACCAAGGAGGTCATCGAGTTCTGCATCTATTACATAGATCTCAAATCGATTGGTGTGCCCGTATCTCACCATGAAGAGAGGCTACAAGGGAAAGGGACACTAGGTCAAAAATCGATCCGTACAAATGATCCTGCTTCATTCATGCAAGCACATTTTATAGTTCTGCACCAATCAGTTGTAGCGGCCCCGTATGTCGACATGCACAAGAACATGCTACGAAGACAAAACCCATGTAAGTCTGAGGCTTGGATCGCGAGAAAGCACAGAGATAACTTTGCAGATTGGTTGCTTAGATACATGATGCATACGCAAACAGAGTGCTCTCAATTGAGAGCGAAGGGACCATCATATACAATTTTGATATTTGAAGGATCGACATCAATGGATATACATTTTATCACGAGCACAAGATAACAAGAGCACCAACGAGCAGCGGGGTCCGTATAGATGCCTCGGACAACAATGGCAATATGCGAGGCGTACTACGGATTCATAGAAGAGATTTGGGAGCTTGACTATGGGCCAAGGTCCCCTCTTTCGATGCCAGATGGGCGAGGCTACCTAGGGCGTGAACATCGACAAATCACGGTATCACTCATGGACTTCAAACCGTCGGATCTGAGAGAAGAACCATTTGTACTTGCTAATGCCGTTACACAAATTTTCTTTGTAAAGGATCCGGTGACAAGGAGCATACGTGGTTCTTCAATAAAAAAGAAGGATTGTGGGAGTTGAGAATGTAGTCCACGAGGAAGGCTATAACCAGTTTGATGAGCTTCCTCCTTTCGGTGAGAACATCGACCTAGGTCTCATGGAAGACATAGAGGAAGCTACATACATACGCCGCGATCATAACGAAGGTCGGATTATAACTTAGTTGTGTAATTAAGGATATGCTTTATTTTGTATGAAGGTCAAGCTTCAATTTGTGATATAAACATTTTGTACGAAGGACATGCTTCAATTTGAAATGTATGGAGTATTGATTATTATAATCATTCAGAAATAGTAAATATCCAATGGATGAAGATGAGATAGTAAGAGCAAGTTTTTATTGATTATTCCTAATTAACTGAAATTTTAAATAAAACAAAAAAGGAAAATTACCAATTTCATTTCCATACGACTTCCAAAGTTCATCCATAAAATTTGGTTTTTGTATGAAGTCCAAAGCAAAATCTTGGATTAGCTGAAATTTGAAATAAAATTCCAATGTTTGTATTTGGGGTTTTTTAACAAATAAATAAAACAGGTGTGCCAATTTTCCTTGCCGCGGCAGAAAGTCCTTGCCGTGGCAGCATTTGCCACCAAGCCACTTGTGCCACAACAGCAGTTGGGTGGCAAGGAACATCAGTGCCGGTTGACAAACGAGAACAGACACTAATAAAACACATGGAATATCACAGGCACTACTATGGAAACATCACTGCAGGTTCATAAATGACCCGGCAGTAATAGTTATATATCACCGCCGGGTCATAAATACTCGGCACTAAAAATACATTA
This sequence comes from Guadua angustifolia, assembly GCA_036346375.1. Lineage (NCBI taxonomy): Eukaryota > Viridiplantae > Streptophyta > Magnoliopsida > Poales > Poaceae > Guadua > Guadua angustifolia. Next base: position 38,678 of record JAYEVE010000658.1, on the reverse strand, counting down.
TGACTGCCGGTTCATGAAGTAATATATAACTATTACTGCCGGGTCATTTATGAACCGGTAGTGATGTTACTAATTAGTGCCGGGTCTATAACAAGCCGACAGAGATAATATATCACTACCGGTTCACTTCTTTGAACCGGCAGTAATAATCCTCCCTATATATACGTTTTCTTTCCCGCACTTAGCCATTTCGCAATTCGTTTGGAGTTCTTCTGTGCGCCCTAGCCGCCGTCCACTCCTCGCGTCGGCCCTCCCTATGGTGCCTCCTCCCTGCGGTGACCCCTCCCAGTGCTGGCCCTCCCTGCGGCGACCCCTCCCCGCGCCGGCCCTCCCTGCGGCAACCCCTCCCCGCGTCGGTAAGCTCGTGATGATTATTGTTGGCCGATGCTGTTGCTCTGTGATGTAGAACTAGGGTTCTCGATGCTGTTGCTCTGTGATGATTCTAGGGTTCTCGATGATGTTGTTGCCTCTAGCGTTGCGTTGCTCTGTGATGATTCTAGGATTCTAGGGTTCTCGATGCTGTTGCTCGTGATATGTGCTCTGTGATGATTATTGTTGGTCGATGCTGTTGCATTTGATTATTGTTGGCCGATGTTGTTGCATTTGATTATTGTTGGCCCATTTGTGATGAGATGAAGGTTCTAATCTTCATTCAAACCTAATAATCTGAGAGCAATCATACATAATGTTGTAAACTAGTCTCTATTTTGATTTTGCTATAGCTACCCCTATGCTTGTTGCTACTGCTATGAATGTGGAAGTTACCTGTGTTATGGAGAATGAAATGAAATGTGGGGTTGTGGTCTGCTATGATTTTGCTATAGCTCCTTTATGTGATCTATTGCCATATGACATAATGTTGCCTTTATGTGATCTGTTGCCATATGTATCTTTCTGGTGTAAATCGTGATCGATAACAACAAGTATATATACGAGCTGCGATTAATAAATCGGCGAGGCGGGCAGCCCAAGAAACGAGGGCCCAACTAATATATTCTTTAGAATATTATTGCTTATTGCTCAATAAAAATAATGAATCATTCTTATTCCACACTAATATGATTTTCAAAAATGAAATAAGGTTATAAATCCACAACTAGAATGTTAATAGTCTATTACACCAAAAAAAGCAAAGCGATCATTCCATATCAACCAAGCCGTCACCTCGTGGCTTTCTTCTCGATGTATCGTATGCTCTCTGACGGCCATGCTTTTGGAACTTGCGGTCTTGATCAAGCCGACGAGGACCTTCTCAGCGGTGGCACCTTATGTCGCCGATGGGCTCGCCACGGCAAACAGCGCGGCGTTGCGTTGCCGGTCGTTCTTCACCATCTACATCGATAGCCGATCGTTGCGAGCCGTTGGAGAAGGTCGGCGACATAAGGTGCGGCAGATTGGAAAGGTTACAGGCTGACTTGAATTTGATTTTTAATGTTTAAAATTATTATTTTATTATATATAATTGTCAATTGTATATGTATCATGTGTAAGTATATGTGAAATGTATAAGTATATGTGAATTGTCAATTGTATATGTATCATGTGTAAGTATATGTGAAATTGTATATGTTCTTTGTTACACGCTCCCTCGTCCCACGAAAGTAGGTTGCCGTAGGATCGATCCAAGCAATTAAGATTTTGAAATTTAGACCATTAATATATATGTACGTTACTGTAAGTTCAACCTTCATTAGTTATGGTTTTGGTGTTAATGACAAATCTAATCTTGTGTAAATGACAAATCTAATATTAAGTTTATCCCCTAATGCGATATTGTTATTTAATGACAAATCTTGTATCGAGACTAACTTGTTTATTTAGAATATCTTTGATTAGTCTCATCGCATTGAAAAATGGAAAACCCAAGGTATGTTTGCATATTCATTCTAATATTAGTTGCATACTTTGGAGTCAAGTTGAAATATGAAGTCCCCGTTGTATTAACCACAAAATGTGCATTATGTTTCTCAATCCATATATTACATGGATGCACATATTTAGAGGGAGTTTGTAGTTTAACTTGAAAGTCTCTTTGTATTGATCGATTCGTTGTTGACACATATAAGGATCAAGACAAAGAAACTAAATCCTTGAGTATATATTTAAATTGCCTAGTTATAAGTATACTCATGGTAATATAGGATATACTCCAATACGATCAAATTGGATATGTGCATATTATGTCCAAGTCAATTATATCTATGCACATATACATGTGGGTGTATTCTATAGTTGATGGTTTAGAGTAATGATCATTTCCATACAATTTACATATAATGGATCATTACTTTCCATCAACATGAGTATATGAAAACTTGTGTAGTTAATATATACTCATATCAATTTAAATGATAATTTAAATTGAGTTCATTTGTCTTGTTAATCATTAAAGAACATTTCATCATGTGTTGATGGTGTTCCTTGGTTAATGGGACAAATGAATAGTTCTTAAGTATAATAAAGCATGAGTTGCATTATTGTACTTAAGACACAATTAAATCATTTTAATTGATTTAGGTTGTGCTCAATTGATCTAAAGGCATCCATTATGTGTTAATGGAGTGCAAGAGATAATTGAGACAGCCATGCATCTTGGACTAACTATTTGTATGAGTTGTGATTAAGTTAGGTCCAAAGATTGATGAGATGATGAGAGCGGGACAAAGGCGGCATCATGAGTTGATGGGCGTCAAGAATGGATCGAAGATAAAGAGGAGTCGAGTGCGATCGGGGAATATCAAAGTGATGATCATAAAGACCCCAAAGGGATTGCTTGTCTTGTGGCGAAGGTATAACTAGATAGGCTAAGGACTTTGTAGTCTTTGAGTCTAGAGTTTTATCGCCGTGCTATTAAGAGGGTCGTTCCTTTGGCAGGCTTCATCATGTGTTGGTGATCTCATTCGCGTTCACTCGAGCTCAAACCATTTTGATTTGGTTTTGCATTTGGTTTAAACCATTTGGCATGTGTTGCGAATGGGTTAAACTTATGCTTAGTTGCATTGGTTTTCGCATAATGCTTTGTTTTGCATGTGTTGCAAATAGGATAAGCTAGTCGTTGGCTTTTGCGTGAAGTTCACTTTTGCATGTGTTGCATTAGTTGGCCTTCATGTTTTGGTTATAAAACAATCTTTCTAAAACTTGTGTTTGCTTGGAGCTAAGTTTTGCATGTGTTGCAAAGGAGAGAGCTCAAGCTTGGTTTTGATGTTTATAGTTGTGTATGTGCTAAAGGCTCGCATGTGTTGTGAGTAGAGAGCACATATGGTTGATTTGGTTTTAGTGTGAGTTTGGTTTTGGTGTTGCATTGAACTAGAGAATTGCATGTGTTGCAATTAGAGTTCATGCACCTTGAATTAATGTTGCTTGGAGCTAGACTTTTGCATGTGTTGCAAAGAGTAGTGCTCAAGCATGAAATGATGTTTATCGTGTTATTTGCAAGTTAGTTGTCTTGAATAAAGCGAGGTTTATGAGTCAGGAATCCCAAGAGCATGTGAGTGGGGCTTGCAGGTGTTGGCAAGTTGACCGGGCCTTGTGTTGACCTTCACATGGCTAGGGGATTAATCTCATAAACTCAAGTTTGATTAAGCTTATCGTTTTGCAAATAGTTCTTGAGTTGGTTGCGAAATGTGTTTTACATAATATTGGTTGAAATTCTTTGAGCATGAGCTAAGTTGGTGCAAATGTGTTTTGCGTGTGTATGATCATGTGTTGATCATCCTAGTGGCTCAAAGAATAAGTTTGATTTTGGAGAATCGGTTCGAGTTGAATTGTGAAATTCTCCTCTTGGCGGCACTCTAGCGAGGTGTGGGCGATAGTACATAGCCAGCAGTACTACTGACCCTTGGTTAGTGATAGCTTTTGGCGAGAGAGTTGGTTTTTCGGGTGTGCTTGGCGGTACTACTACCTGAGAGCGGTACTACATAAGCGGTACTCTCGCGCCTCAAAAGGCGGTAGTACCGGTTAATCTGTCTGGCAGCTAATTTTATAGCCGTTGCTACGAGTGGGCAGTACTACGGCCCTATTAGGCGATAATCTGGAGGTTTCTTATTTTTGCGAAAAAAGCCCCCAAGCGGCTAGTTTTCTTGGTGGGGCTATATATACCCCTTGGGGGCTTGGGCCAGATGTTCTTTGGTGTTGTTCTTTGTGTGTAGGAGTTGTGTGCATGTGTTGCTCTTCTCCATTTGCCTCTTGAGCTTAAGAGTGAGACTAATTGCATGTGTTGCAATTAGGAAGTGATTGAGAGCCTCTTGTGCATGTGTTGCACTTGAGTGAGGCCTTGTGCATGTGTTGCACTTGGTGATCACCGGTTTGCGTTCGTTGTGCTCGGTGAGGTTCAAGCGAAGGAGCGGCTTGTTACTCTTGGAGGTTGCCGACTCCTAGGCAGGCGTGGCGTCGTCTTGTGAGAGCTCTCAAGGTTGTGAAAGCCCGGCGAAGTTTGTGAAGGTTCGGGTTGAGCCTCTGGCATAGCGTGAAAAACCACGACTAGTGAAAAGAGGCGGTGCTCGGCGGGGAGCCGGTCCAAGTGTGGGCTTGCCTCAGCGTGGACTAGGGAGACAAGCAAGTCTCCGAACACCACGAAAAAATATCGGTTGTCTCTTTTACCTTCAAGTATTTACATTTATTGTATATTGTTTAATTGCTTGATTGTAATTAGAATTGCTTAGTGTTAATTGATTGATCAACTTAGCAATTCTAGTTTAGAACATAATTTAGTTAGTGCACTAGTGAGCCTAGTTGATTTAGGCCTTAATTGTCAAAACCTATTTATCGCTTCGCATATATCTTTGATTAGGTTTTGACTTAGGGGTGTATTAGGCGATTGATCTTAGAGAGCGATAGAATTTAAATAAACGCCTATTCACCCCCTCTAGGCGCATCCTCGACCCTCTGATTCTGATATTATCTAACGCATGACAAAATGGTGATTCGCCTTATATATGCACAACATTGATATATATGCGAAGATTCATCTCATGATTTTGTTAATTTAAAATTCTAGAAAACTTGCCACACATGGCCTCTCACAATGGACAAGTCTTGGGATGGCCTTTGAGCCCATGGACCAAAGCCGGAGCAAAGCCGGCGGGGTTCCTCAACTTTGGAATAAGTCGAGGCAACAAATGTACACGAGGTAAGTCTTTATTAGGATTCTTTCATAGGATATGCTTCCAGATGAAATTAGAGCGAGTCAAGCGACTAATGAAACAATCAAAATGCGATGTCGGACATCTAGTGCACCGAGCGGCGTCGTGGGCGAGGTCGACAAGATCGCGCGCAGGTGAATGAAAGGTGATAGTTGAGCTTAATGTAGTCGGAGAACCAGCTATACCCGCGTCATTGCTTGGCCCATATCGGACTGACATCACGGGGTCTGGCTAGAGATAATGTGCACATCACCTACAAATCATGGACACGTCGTAGCGATTCCCGTCGTATATTCGATGACATCAAGCAAACATTGTGGGCCGAGTTGGCAATGATTTCAGTTTCCCAAAGTTCGATTGGAGCTTGCGAGAAGCGTGCACTAAGCGCTATGGGATCTACATGGAAGAAGCGGAAGACAAAAGCTGAATAAGAATCGTCAAGAAGGATCGAGCGCGGATTTTAATAGATACCGAGGTTCTGACAATTTTGGGATGAATTCAAGCAATATAAGAAATCGATGAAGCCAGGGCTATCGACCCGTGAGAACAAAACAAATTCGGACAAGAACATTTACCCCCATGTGCTGAAGCACCGGTGGCTATGTGAGGAAAGTACCCAAGTGGGATGCACGGAAAGAACGGCTAACACTTAGTGGAGTTATTCTGCGAGTCTCAGATGGCCCCAAGATCGAAATCTTGGCGCTTGCGAGGAGCTACTCTGTCGGATGATGGCGGCTTAAGCGAAGCGAAAAAAGGCGAGAAATCTCGAGGAAGATCGCGGATGCCCACTCGAAGCTATTGAGGGCTCCTTCACCTAAGAAGGGAGGACGACGAGCTAACACGCCTTGGGCAATAAGGAGCACCACAGTCGCGCACGGAGGGTTGGCTTGGTGCCACAGAAGCGGCATTCCCAAAGGATGCCTATATGTACAAGCGACCAAAGAAATCCGGACAACAACAGTTGGATGAATGTGTCTGAAATAGAAGACCGGTACCTGAAAGGGAAGTAGAATTTGAAAAAGCAGATGAAAATGATCGAGAAATGGTAGCAAAGGTCCTTAGCGAACGTCGATCACATAGCGTAGGTCACTAACACGAAAGTCCCGCGGGGTTCACAAAAGCGACTAGCGTCCGCTAACCCTCTGAAGAGGACTCGGCATGTAGTTTTCCGTGGACAAAATCATAGAGCCGACATCTTGCGATCTACACGCCGTGGCGAACATTACCATCAAGGTGGTGAAGGATGGCTTGGCCATGCAACGAGGCGGATGTTGCATAACCGCCCGATTCCTCGGGGATACGCTAGAGTTTGATTGGCGTGGTTGTGAGATACCGCAAAGTGGAGGTTGAGATCCGGACGAGGAGGGCAAAGTCTTGGACAAAGCATGGGCACATTCATCGCGTGGCGCAAGCGCTATATAAAGTTTGCCTCGAAGATGACAACGCGATGATCTTAACAGCGATGGCGGAGTCTCCATCTAGGAACAATCCTCCTCCTCCTCGGCGTCATCGAAAAAGCTCCTTCTCTGCTCGGTGCCACCGGAAAAGTCCTCCTCCTCCGCGTCACCCAAGAAAACTCCTCTTGCTCCAGGTATACAAAGACGACCAAAAAGCACCGCGATCTGAACATTCTACGGTCGAGGAAAGTTAGTCATCTGTGAAGCTAGCCAAAACTCTTAGCAAGCGACCATATGAAATGACCGACGAAGAAACAAAAAAAAAAGTAGGCGCCTATGTAGTAGAGCACTTCAAGAAGCGCCACCACCGCTAAGATTGAAATCGAACACCTTAAGCGGGATTTCTTCTGGACTTAGTGAAGGTTAAGCAGACGGAGACGGATAAGCAGAAGCTCCTTAACCTAGCCAACTATCGGACTACGATCGCATCTCTAGGAAGTAATCTAAAGGAGATAGTGGTAAAAGCATTATTCTTTGGAAGCCAAAGTGGTCTTTGAAGGCGAGGAGCCACTGTAAAGTGGCCATTAGATTAGCAGGGAAGCTTTCTTTGCATCCAAATAAGGAGCTCAAACTGACCACACAATTCTGACGTCTACATGAATGGTACCTGCAATATGTCCAAAAGACACAAAATGTTGCTTTCCCCGTCAAATACAAAGATATGGACTTTCACAACAATGACGACTCTTTCTGGGTTGAACACACGAACTATATCGGATGTACCAACGAAAGCTCTCGGGCGTGTCTATATTAAGAATATGGACTCTGTAAGTCTCTTGTATAATTCATCTTTGTATATTCACGTACTCTTAAACTTAGGGTCGACTTCTTTTTTACGTAGAATGGAGACAATGACACTTTGAGTGGACAAAATGAAAAGATAGGATTCTGGACCGGGCCTTGTCAGCTGCAAACTTATTATAGATCCAAGAACAATAAATGATGTTGAGGTGTATGCGTACTCAAAGTATTTGCTAAAGCTACAACACAAGGACTACATACTTTTACCCTACAACTTCGGTACATGTTTCCCGCCTACTAGTCTCTCATATTTGATCATAACACAATGTGATGACTAATTGGCTTCCTATGACTTTCCTTTGGATCGTCCTTGTCTTCATGTTAAGCGAAAGCAACATCATTGTCTTGGACTCAATGAGGAAACCGACAAGCGAATACAAAGAATTAATAGACTTGGTAAGCGAATTAAGCTCGATTGTTGCATTATTGCTCTAATAATCTTCCATCCCATTGCACCTAATTAATTTTAATGACTACTCGAAACCATGAGCAGGTGTACACAAAATCTTGCAAGAAGAGCCAGCGGCATCGTCCATACGAAAAAGTTCAAAATACACACGATTTTCCATGCAGAAACAACCCCAAGGGAACAATTTATGTGGATACTACGCAATGACACATATCCACGTGTTCATCACTGACAATTCAGACTACAACGGCCAGCTGGTATATCGATCATTACATGTTGACCCGTACTTTTCTTTATAAAGGCAATGACACTAATTAATGCTTCAATTTCTCCCATGACAGCGCGTCAAGCGGGGCACTAGCGACTGCTTCGACCACGAAATTGATGCCCTTCAAGAGCAGAATAGTTGGGTTCATCATTAGAAATTATCCACCGAAGAGGTTTCACGAAATTTGTAGCAAAGTGACATGCCAACAATTGTGAATGAACAATGTAATGCTTCAAAAGTGAATGAACAATGTAATAATTAAATATTATGATGCTTCAATGTATTTCAATTACACTTTAGCGATGCTTGATACTATTGTTGCTGCGTATACCATCTGAATACATCTCTTGTACAATATATATACATGCTACAACATATCTTGCAAAAATATATATGTAAAGGTTTAAAAACCCATCACTTGCCGATTTTGGATATCAAAATAGGACACGAGTTATCCTTGCGGTTAACAAGAAAAAAGGCGTTGATAGTAGTTATCAACTTCTTGGGATATTGATAATAATTGGGCGGTGATAGATACTATCCTTCTTGGGATATTATTGAAAATGTGGCGTTGATAGTTACTATCACTGCGGTTGTAAATAATAACGGCGGTGATAATCTATTATCCTTCTTTGGTTGGGCGGTATGAGCCGGCGATGATAGTTATTATCACTGCCGGTTGTTAAGTATAAACCGGCAATGATAGTCCTCGACTATCACTGCCACTTAGATTGTGCCGGGTCCACATCCGACAGTGATGCCGATATGGACCCGGCAGTAATCACATGTTCGGTAGTAGTACCACAACTAAAAATTGTAAATTCAATTTTCTAAACTAAAACAAACTCACACAAATCAACATAAACCTAACAAATGTCAAATACTCATCACACATCCATGGGTTGATCTCCATATGGTCTCACATTAGGAAAAAATATATCACAAATGGTTCTATTTAAAAACTGTCTATGATCAACACATATCTTAAACGGTTATATATACAAACCGTCTGTGATCAACACATATCTTAGACGGTTATATATACAAACTGTCTATGATCAACACATATCACAGATGCTTTTAGATAAAAACCGTCTGTGATATGTGTTTTCACAGTAGGTTCAGAAAACGTTTATGATGTGTCATATTATCACTAATGCATGCTTATAGATTGTTCAAAAAACTGTTTGTGATAACATTTTCGAACTGTCTGTGATAGCCTTCTCTATAGTAGTGAGAATTTTACACACGTAAGCAATTGACACACACTCATAAGTACTCACGCACATATGGAACACTAAAACAACAACCAAACACACATGTAAGTATACGACACATCACAATGTGTACCTCGATGATGGTTTGCTACCTCATCGTCTTCTCATCATAGAGCCACATGCACAGCTGCAGCCATATTCGATGAACCGTTGGATCCCTCTCAACATTGCATAGCTCAGCGACGATAATCTACCTTGAGGCGCAACAGCGATGGCGTCCCTGGGGCAAGCGTGACACCAAATTTAGAATCTCGCTCTAATACCAATTATTGGTCTTAGCTTGGATAAGTACACACATACGACAACAAAAAATAAAGCAAAAGAACTCACGAACACAAATATTATGGTGGTACGACACAACTAACACCTATTCTTATTTTCTTGCTATTTTTCTTTCTTGATGGTTTACAAACCTGAGGACTACCTAAAAATTTATATCCATAACCTACATCTCTAAGAATCAAAAAAAAGATTCAAGAAACAGAAACGGACTTCTCTAACATCATAAGGAACAGGACACTTAAGCGAATGGCGTAATTAAAACTGCATTGGCAGAGAAATGTGTATCTAAGGCTAAGCCTTGCTTTTTGTGGGGCCCACACCTTGGGCTTTGGGATAGCAACGTTGGGGCGACCGCGCTGGCGCTGCCACGCTCTCGTCGCACCACCGCGCTAGGTAGCTGCGACACCGTTGCACCATGTTCTTGTCGTGCCGCCTCGCCATCGCGACATGAGGCCCTTGCAGCGCCACTTGGCCGAGCTGCCTTCACGCCACGCTCTCACTAGGCCACCTCACAATCGTAATGCAAGTGCTCTCGTCAAGCCACAGCACCGAGCCAGCCTCACTAGCTCGCCATCGCGGCGCTCGCGCTCGTCGCCCACTCGTCTCCGCGCCGATGCTGACGCTTCATGGTACCGCTTTTTTCTCTAACCGGATCTAGTCGCTGGCATCGCTTGGCTCTTGCTAGATTTGGCCGAGCGAGGAAGGGGACAGCAATGGAGAGAGGGCAGTTGCCGTCGGAGGCGGAGGAGGTCGTCAACAAGCAGGAAGGGGACCGGCTGGTAGCAACAGTGTAGTTAGTTGAGGAAGAGAGAGAAAGGTGGAAGAAGATGTATATTTATTGATTGGGCCACTGACAGATACTATATATTAAAAATGTAGTATCTACAATTGTTTATAACTTTGTTGTATCTGGGAATGCCCTTAGCTAGCTGTCTTTTGGATGTAAACAAACGCAAACAAATAAGGCAGTAATTACGTTTAGATCATTTCAGCTATTTTTCGCGAAAAGAATCTTTCGATTTAGCGTAATCGCATATCTTTCGGAAGAAAACCCCAAATAGATGAAAAAAAATGTGATTGTGTTTGTATCATTTCAACCGTTTTACGCGTTTTCTCGATGATTGTAGGAAAAAACACCGCCGGAAAACAAAATTGTTTCTACAAAAAAAAACAACGTACACAACTTATCACGCCACGAAAACTTTCTAGTAAGATAGGTACATGGAAATATGTGCGTGATTTGGTGTGCAGCTTAATTCCTGCAGCAGCGCGCATGTGTGTATGTGCATTTGTTTTCTTTATTCGACAAGTAGGTTCTGTGGGTGCCTGATGCAAAAGCTCACGCAAATCTATTCTATACAAAATCAAAGTTTGCATGAGCTGTAAACAAACAAAATATGTATTCTCTTCCATGTACCACTGATGCATCATGCATTATGCACCATTGATAAAATTGTGCTCCTGCCAGATACTCTTTAAGAATTGATAGTTTTGATATGTCAGATTGATCAGCAAATTCAGAAACTTCGACTACAACATTGACATTTACAGCCCTGGCAACTTTCTGTGAAGGTGTTCTCGTTCTATTGAGCAGTCAATATATCGGAGCGATACTGAAGTTTTCATATCTTTGCGATAGAGTATTTTGTAACATGTCAGGGTAAGGGACACTTGCAGTTTTCTGCGCAAGATTCCCTGTCCAATCAGAACACCAATTATCGGTGATTGATATGAGAAGACCACTCTACTGTGAACATTGAGCAACTGTGGCTGTCTTTTCTGAACTGATTTTTGTTGCATTGGCAAATGGGTGGATATCAATGTTTTCTGGAATCATCCTCAGAATTTCTATCATCACTACAGGATGGCCCATTAGCGCAAGCGGTATTACTGCTTCCAAAAATAATAATTAAAAGCTGACTTACCGCTTGGAAAAAGAATTTTAATTAAAAGTTGTAGTGCCGCTTGGAAAAGTAAGTTATATAAGCTGTCATACCGCTTGGAAAAGAATTTTAATTAAAAGCTGTAGTGCCGCTTGGAAAAGTAAGTTATATAAGTCATCATACCGCTTGGAAAAAAATTTTAATTAAAACACAGTAGTGCCGCTTGGAAAAGTAAGTTATATAAGTGTCATACGCTTGGAAAAATAATTTTAATTAAAAGTTATCGGACCGCTATGGAAATGTTTACGTCTGATTGGACCGCTTGCAATATTATTTTGGCGGGCATAGGCCTGGATGTAATACCACGAGGTGGCAGGTCGGGTAATACGGCCGTATCCGAATCCGACGTTTATTTTACGAAAATTCGGATCTGGATCTGGTATTTCTTTGTCGGGTCGGATACGGGGACTAAGAAACCCTAAGTCCCTAACCCTTCCACGATTTTTCCCCCACTCCCGATCAGCTTCACAGCCGCCATTCTCCCGACTCCCGAGTGGCCGAGTCCCACCTTGACCGCCGCACCAGACCCTAGCCGGCTCCGTCGCCCCGCCGCATCTCGGCTCCCGCCGCACCTCGCTCCGCCGTGTCCCAGCCCAGCCCCGCCATGCTTCGCACCTCGGCCGTAGTAGGCGGCACGTGGCGGCGGCGGTGGCGTGGTGCGCGTCGTGCGGAACGACAACTCGATCCCGAAGCGGGAGTGTAATACTGCAGATCGCTTTTTCTAGAGTTACTTGGCCAGAATTGTTGAGTAGTCCTTAAATGCATTTTACTCTTTTCCCCCTAGCCCTTTTATTTAGTGCTTTCGGTTATTGGGTAATAAAAAGAAGTTAGAGGAGGGCCACCATTTTTTCTTTCCCCAAATCCTCCGATGCCAGTGGCTCCTCCCAACTCAATGCACAGCCGCCCCTCCTGGCCTCCTCGGTGCCGTCCCGGCCTCCTTGCGCCCGCCGGCCCGCCCTTGCCGCGCCTCTGGCCGTCGCGCCCGCGCCTCGGTGGCTGCCTCCGCCGGCCCGCCCTCGTCAAGTCCATGGCTGCGCCTCGGCGTGCCTGCGCCCTCGGCCTCGGCGCCTCCTCCGGCGCCCGGCGTGCGCCTCCCGTGGCGCCTCCCGGGCAGTGCAACCTCTCCTCCACCTCCTCATCCCTCCATGAGAAAGGCTTGAGGTAAAACCCTAGGTAGTGAGGACCCATTTGGCTTGCATGTGAGGTGTTTGTGATAATGTCTAGAAGGTTTAGGGTTGTTGAATGTGTTTGTGCATATATTATCTTGATTAGTCGGTGAAACTACAAGGTAGAATAACCGAAGTTTGCAAAATTCAACATTTTAATTACGATCTGATGTGATTCTTTGCGAGCTTACAACATTTTGTCTGATCTTTTCGGTTGAAAGCATTGATATCATTGCTGTACTAATTTTAGGAACTATTTCTTTGAAGATGAGCTGCAGTAGCTTATTGTTTTTCGCTGGTTGTCTTGAACCAAAGGATGCATCGGTGCATCACCATGATTATTTACATTGAGCTGTTGTTTCTTTTAACAGAGGAGGATCATGAAAAACCATGAGGCCTGCCTTGTTCAGCGTATTATTAGATTTGATAATTTAGTGAAGCAAAAACACATAATTAACCTAGAAGCCTTCTTGCAAATGGTGTTTGGCTCACTGTCTCTGTTTGTTTTGCTTATGTAGACAAGAAAAAGATGAAGATGCCCTTGCTTTTGTTTAAAAAAAAGGCTTATTGTGAATCATATCGGTAGTGAAGCTAATTGTTCTTGCTCTTTTGCCTTGCTGATGTGTAGGCTAGATTCTATTGGAAGGCCCTATTTTAGCTTTCTATATTTTATTTTAATGGTTTTCAATTACTATCCATGGAATAAGAAGAATATGTACTGTGTTATTTGCTACTTGCTAGATATGGTCTCCAGCCAACCCAAACTGCAGTTGGTGAACAATTGCAATTGTTGAAAAATACTTGGTTTAAAGCCCAGTTGTGGTTTGGTCACTAAAGATCTGCATTTAACTTGTAATGTCGTGACTGCTTTAGTAAGTGTAGTTGGTCACTATAGGTTGCTCAACATAATAGTGTGCTTGGCTGGTAATGGCCCATGCATCATGATGACCACTTCTTGTCATGATTATTTGTTAGAACCACTGAAACACATGCATGACAAATTCTTCAGGTCAATAAAGTTATTTGTTAGAACCACTGAAACACATGCATGACAAATTCTTCAGGTCGGGATTTGCTTCCTGTAATTCACCTTGCAGTCTTAGTGAACCCAATACGGAGTTTGTTGACCTTCTCATCTGTTCATGATATCTTGGTTTCTCACCATAGAGGAGAAATGGCTAATATTTAGTTTTAAGTTTACATCTCACCAGGCAGGTGATAGGAAGAACAAAACGAAAATTTTAATCTGCTTTCGCTCTCCAATCCAGTGGAAATAACTAAACATGACGTTAAAAGGCATCAGATTTGCCTTTTGGAGTCAATTCTCTGTAGAGCATGTGATACTTTGTTGGTGGCACCATGTGGACAGACTATGAATCACACCGCAATTTCTGTTCTTGTTATTTATCATACAAATCAATATGTCAAATAAATGAATTCTGTGAGTCATAGGGCCACTTCGATATTCTCTCTCTGTCGGGCTCATTTCTGCTTGCAGAGGATGGTGACACTCGTAGCAGGACAGGTGGTTTGAGTGTGGCACTGGCTGGAAGTGATGGACGTATAGTAGGAGGTTGTGTTGCTGGAATGCTTATGGCCGCGACACCTGTCCAGGTTTGTCATTCGTCGATTGCTCTTTATGTTTTGCTTTCAACTGGCATATGCCCCCAAAAACACTCGAGGCCTTCTTTGCTTTATTTGCAACTATAAGTGTGAATGTGTGATCCAAGTACAGTGAACTGAATTGGTAGGCATGCATATGTAACTGCAGACTAATAGAAAAGGAAAAACCTGAAAGCAAGCACTTAAACAGTTTAAAGACCTGTGACCTATAAACAAAACCAAATCATATAACTATTATTATATAATGTATTCAATTTTATATTTTGAACTGCCACTAGCAATTTTTGGTTGAGCTGAGCTATATATAATCTTGATGGTACATGTCTATATGCATCTTCTAATCCTAGAACAGGATATTATTAATCTTGATCCGTGTATTTATACTACTCCCCCACCCACCCACACACACACCCACCTGATTTGTAATGTATATAGAATTGAGCTTCACATGTTCCATTGCAACTTATCATTTGGAGCTTGATGTGCAGTTTGCATGGAATTTTGAGGTGAATGGTGAATTTGATAATTGGAATTTAGTCTTTCTTGATAGGAATCAGGCTATGTACTGAAACTCTTTCATGCTCACTGTTCTTTAAATTATTTTTTAGGCTGATCCACGGTTTGTTTGGAACAAGAATTTGATAGAGGAGCTTATTGAAGCTAAGGTAATCCTATTTGAAGGGATAAAAAATTGCATTTTATTCTTATCCTTTTAAAACTCATACTTTTTTTTTTGGATATTTTGTTGCAGCTTGATGAGTTTATCATTCCGCTGATCCAAGGAAATATCCTAAAATTTCAACAAATTTCATGATGCAATATTATTAATATCTTCACTCTTTAGTGTTGTGCACTGTTTACTTGCGTTCTATGCATGTTGGCTTCTCTATGATATCCAAGAGGGCCTTGTTGTTGGGTATGTAATTTATCATGGGTTATTTTGCTGAAGATGAACTAAACAAAACCCATGACTTTTCTTTCCATTGTGCGATGCATTCCCCTGCTTTTATTGCATTGAGGAATTGGTTTTCCTTGACTACTTCACGTTTTCAGACAGCGCAATTTACCTTGTAGGATGTGGAGAAGGGCGCAAATCTTGAAGGTGCCACTGCTAATTTTGTTGAGACAGAGCAGCTGGTTGAGTATGAAGGTTCGACGTCCTCATTTATACAGGTGGTTTGATGATCTAATGAATAAAATTCCATTGCTGGACATTCATGTCACATTCGAAAGAGAACCTAGATTTAATCTTAGCTTTTGTTATTAATGCTATGTTATATGTTGATTTCAGACTTGGTATTTGACAAACAATCCGTACTTTCATTTGTATTATGAGTAGTGTGAAATTGTATAGCATGGATAAACATGTAAGGAACAAGTGCATGTTTAGACTGTGATTGAGTTGTACTGTGTCCTGTTTGCAATGCCTTACAAGCTTACTAACTCTGTTAGGTTCGAGGCTCCATTCCACTTCTCTAGGATAGCTGCAAATGTTGAAATAATTACCATTTCCCAAGGATTAGCATAATTTTGTAGCATAATTTTCTTTTATTACTTGACCTTTATGTTTCGTTACTAATTTTATTTTTAAGTAACAGCATACGGGCATTGAACTAGTAATTGACTATATTGCAGTTGATACTTTGATTGACCTCACTTGACGACAACATGAAAATTACAATCATCTATTGTGCTGTTTACTACTACTGACCTTATTTCAAACTTACCATCTATTGGGCATAATTGGCTTTGTATCTATGGCGGTGACATGCCATCATCTCACACATCTGGCAAAACTTAAAACAGTGTTGTTCCTTTGTTTTTATTCTCTGTTCCACGCAGATCATCTTCCCCTATATTCATGCTTGTGTCTTCATGGCAAAGGCTTGAGCTAGAATGTTGGCCTATTCTGCTTGAGGAGGTCCAGATGATGCATATATCAAACTTGCATTTATGATTTGAGCAATTTGCAGGTTAATAGGGCTACATCCTTTATGAATCATCTCTTGACTATGTTTATGCGAACAAAGACATCTTGCTTACAATTTATTTGAGCAGCTGAACCAGGTTTGGCATGTGATTTTCTTGTTAGGTTCGGAGGTACTTACTTGAGCAAGCAGATGAAGGAAAGCTTAGTATTCTATGGAAGCTCGTGTTATTCTTTGGAGGCAAGCAGGCTAGGGGATCGGTCATCAAGAAACTAGAAGAGAGGCAGGGGACAAGTCATATTCTTGATAACAAAAAGCGGCAACAAAGATATGGTGGAGAAGGGTGAAGGTGGTGTGCCTCTCTAGACTAGAGTCAATGATGTTTGGGTTTTTAGCCGTTGTTTAGTGAGTTGTAAAACCTTTGGAAAGACTATGCTCCTACTATGTTTTGATCTGCGATAATCCAAATTGCGAGTTGCTAGTTGATTTATCTAACGAATTTTATTAGTAATCAATTTTGGTGATGTTCACATGTTGTACTGTGGATGATTTTTGATAATGAAACTTTAAATGCGTTGCTTTCTCGAGAATTATATGTTATGGTGCTTGGATTGTATGTTATGGGTGCTTGATATTATTATAAATTTGGCGAACATTTATTAAGTGGATATATATTAAACTAATGCAATTGTTTTTCCAAATCTGTTGCTTGTAAAAGTATTTCAAGCGGTATATACATTAAAAGCGGTACTACGGCTTGGAAAACCGTTTTAAAAGCGATAGTACGCTTGGAATACTCAATTCAAGCGGTCCTCTTCTCGAATACTCAATTCAGCGGTCATCTTGCTTAGAATTGAGTATTCGGCGATGGGACGCTTGGAATTGAGTATTATAACAGTACTCTTGCTTTTAAAAACGGTTTTCAAGCGGTAGTACGCTTTTAATGTATATCTGCTTGGAATACTTTTACAAGCAACCGTATCATGATAGATATTAGAATTCCAGCGGTCCTCTTGCTTGGAATACTCAAATTCAAGCGGTTGTACCGCTTGCGAAGACGTGTCATCCTGTAGTGCATCAAATGATCGAGCACAATACTTTTCGTTTTCAACGGCAAAGAATATATGCATTTGCACCAATAACCGATTATGCGACAATATTGGGAATGCTTGGATGACAGTGATACCCAAAGTGCATAATTCTGTAACAGCGAATAAGCAAGGCTTTCGTCTAAAACTGGAAAACAAAATACTTTTAGTAGACGCACTCAAGTGTTGCTACTATAAAGTATATATTATTATTCACAGATGGTAGCTGCTTTTTCTATTAAGGAAAAGTAATGGTCATCTCGAGTGCTTAAAAGTTATCTTTTCTTAACGGGGTGTGATCATTGGCATTTTTGTTTTGCATATTTAGTTTGTAATTGTCCTCTTAGATGCTTTGAGGGTATCAATCAAATCCATTTGCAAAAGCTAGCCTGCATTGAGTAGTGCTGGTACAGAAGGCAAAGCTTGAAGGGGGAGAGCATCAAGTACAAAGTTAAAATAAACATTAAACTATGCTCCAGTAGCTGGCTTTAATTAAAAATGCTGCTTGCTAGGATGTCTTTTTGTCAAGCTCGATCCTTATAAAATTTAAGAAAGAAACCATTAATCATTCATGATCTAATGACGTATGTCTCCCACTATTACAAATGATGATTAGAAGTAGAAACTAAGGCATGATGGGAAATTTAAGACTAATTAGGTAAGACTTCATTGTTAATCTAACCTCCTATCTTGGTTTGCGAGAACAAACTTGCTTCCATGGATTAATTGGAGTATTAACCACTGGATTGGTTGATATTCGCAACAGTTTGACCATTAAAGGATGACCATATTAAAGACTAAATACAAACAACTCCATACACAAGTTGGCACTAGTTTGCCTTTCTTTTGGGGAAAAAAAACTAGGTGCATGCCCATCTTCATCTGTTCTCCTCCTTAAGCCAATCAAACACTCCACAAATAAAGAGAAGAGAGAGAACATAATAGAACAAGGAAAGCAAGAGCAATTAATATCCAGAATACGAAAGTATTCACAATAATCCTCCCTCTCCATGTCCATAATACATATATGTAGGAAGGGGAAAACATTACATGGATGTACACTTACAAAAAAAGAAAAAGAAAAAAAAAACAAGTACATTAACCATGCACACAAGAGAGAAAATGACACCGAAGCAAAACTCCATGCTGGTGGCACATCAAACCCCTTAATTCCATCAAACCAAAAAGGAAACAAAAATGGGGAAAAAAAGAAGAACAAAAATTAGTCCACTACTCAAGTGTCCTCAACAATGGACTGAAGGTGTGGCCTCCACACGGCCGTCCGGCTGCCAGTGCTCATGCGCCGCCGGTGCAACGACCTCTTTTCCGACAGCACATCGGCCAAGTGACGACGGCCATTGCCATGATCTGATGGCACCTTGCTCTTGAGATGGCTCTTGCCGTGGCAGCTCGCCGTCGTGGGTGTCTTCTGTCCGTTACCGTGCGAGGACGTCGAGCTCTTCTTCTTCTTCTCCGGCACCGACGACGCCGGGATGAGGAAGTATATCTCGCCGCGCTCCAGCTCGGAGTCCGGGGACACGATGAGTATCCTTCGCACAACGCCCTGCGAGCACGGCTTGCTCAGCACGTGGTTCGGGTTGGCGGCGAGGATCTCGCCGGCAGCGACCGGCCGGCCGTACTCCTCGACACGGCCGTTGAGGTGGACGATCCTGATCAGGTCAAGCGCGCCACAGGGAAGGACGCAAGCTAGGCAGCATCTGAGGCTATTGCCCATTGTATCTTTATCTTTCTCTCTCTAGCTTTGCTACCTCTCTTGAATATTTTCTCACTCTTTAGTTCCTTTCCTTCCCTCTCTTCACAATGTTGGGTGCCAGTGCTTATATAGTGGCCATGGCTAGAATGATAGCTAGAGTTGCAACATGTTCAAGCTAGGTAGCCATGGGTTTATTTGGTCATGGTCTTTGCATTGCTTGGAGGGCAAAAGAGGCCAAGAACAAAAAAAAAGATATTTAATGTGCATAGTTTGGTGTGGGAATAGTTTAGGGATAAGGGCATCAAAAGATGGTGTTTGCTGATTAACCTTATCTAAAGTACTCATCCAAGGACAATTAAGGGCGCTAACTACATCCTCATGTTCACTAGAATTTAACGGTGCAATTTCCTTTTTTTTCTGTCTATTCTGTCTTCTCTTGCCTCAATTATTCTCAAAGCATACTCATGCACATTCGTGGTCACGCTGCTTTGCTGTACTTCGGTTGTGAACAACGAAATCCATGTGTAGGTAGACCAGCCAGTGTAGTTGCATGGGTTTTTCACATACTTCCTCTAAGTATATAAGACGTATTTCTTTTTAGTACATAGACCAATAAGATATTAAAAATACCTAGATTATCCTTAATTATTATCACTATTATCATTAAGCACTATATTCAATATATTCATGTAGAGAAGATAAAGTAAAGATAGATATTTATTAGGAGTATAAAGGAAACATCACACTAATTTTATATTAGAATATAAAATATGCTCTCTATATATTTATGAACAAAACCATTAAAGAATAGCCTTATAAACTTGGATAGATGGAGTATTTTTTATTTGTGGTTCTGGGTTTTGTTTGTATAGTGTATAGGATAATCACTTATATACCACTGAATAACTTCTTATGTCTACAATATGCCAAGATGTCTCACTGACATGACATGTGAACCTGGGTCTCACATGTCAGTTTCATAATAAGCAGCATATTGTAGTTCATAAAGTTATTTAGTGGCATATTGTAGATTTTCTCATAGTATATATTCCTATTCTGAAAACTAAACATCGATACAGGTAGAGAGGTAGAGTAATGGCAGATTGTATATTAAACCCCCCGAAATGATGTTCACTTTTTCCCTTATTTTTTCAATGGAATTTATTTCGAAAAGCATTGAAGCGCTTCTTATTCAAAATTTGATTTGCGATAATTCAGCCAGGCCCATACATTTGCGAAAAGGAGAAATTTCCATGGATTTTATGCCGCCTCACTTGCATGAAAATGAAAAATACAACCACCGCTACCGCCCAAAAAGAAGCACTAATTCGCACAATGTATCGTGCATGGCTTATTGGAAAATGAATTCGTCGTACATCTTAATAGGAATAAAGAACACCTCAAAGTTGCAAAATTGCAGGAGAAGACGCTTTTGTTTTTCATCATGGCCGCGCAATTTGAAGTGTTGCTAAATCTAAAAAAACTATGATAAAGCTAGAATCTACATTAAAAGGGGCGTCAGATCATAGAGTAGTACGTACAGTGTAGTAGCTAGTCCTTAATTTAAACTTGCGTCTCTTTATTCCTGAACGTACATCAACGAAATAAAGGAACTACTAGCACTAGGTAGCGAAAACATTGGAATAGTTCAAGAAAAAACATTAATTTGTTACACACATGCACGTTCTTTTCAGTGCATGGTACTTGAGTACATGAGTCGAATAAGAAGAATATATAGAATCCTAGAAGTTAAAATTTGTACGAAATGAACATTTTTAACTTAGACGAAGGTTTACATCTGCTGGGCCAGATCGTAGAAATTAGAGTTTCGCTCATAGTTTTTTTTATTCAGAGACCACATCAACCAGAATAACTGAACATGAATATTAATTATTGGGAATTGCTAAGTGTTACTCAAGTGTTTTTTTGTTTGTGTACTCAAATGTGAGGAGAGAAGGCAAATTGATTCCATCAATTAGATCTAAATCTGAAGGCTCAAAATTTAAGTACTATTTAAGTAAGAAAACACTTAGGGCATGTTTGTTTCAGTTTTGGATTCTCTAAAAGTCGATTTTGGATTGTGATTGTAGAAAAACCGATTCTCTAAAAACTGAAATCGAAAAGCACATATGAAGTGGATTGTGGATTCTAATGTACATGAGTGGGTTGGATTGTGAGAATTGGATTCTAGAATCGAGTTGTTTGTCTTTTATCCTGCTTTTAGGGTCAGAATCCAGAATCAAAAGCTAAAACAAACAGGCCCTTAAATGCTCTAAAGACACCCCCTTAATTATTAAGGGTATTTTCAACCTAAAGGATTAACTCATGACTGACAAATTACTCCGCACTAATGCCTCAATTAAACGACAAATATTGTAGCTCTATTCCTCTACAAAACAGTACGTGTAGGTTTTCCTTGTGTCTACGTACGTTGATGCACTAAACAACTAATTAACCAAACTGGCCAAACCATACAAATTTGTTTCTCTTATATTACCACACAAATGCTCTCTACTAAACAAATAACGTATGGAGATCAATCTCTTCATATCATCCACCCAAAAAATTAGAATTGTTTCAAAATTATTTTCAGAAGTAGAAAACGATCGCCATGGAGAATTTCTCATAAAAACATTAAGAAAAAAACATTGCACACACTACCTGCAGCACGTACCTAACAGTGCGTGATGATAGCTCAAGCTACAATCGATTTAGATCCTAATTATGGCCGTAACCCTAGATAAGTTATATATTGCCACTGTGACTGTACTGCGCGTGTGATGTTCTAATTAGTTTCACAAACTAAATTGTAAGAAATTAGCATTTTGCAACTTTGGTCAATGCATTAGCCATGGAAGGATCCATGGTTAAATGGTGACGCACAACCTACCGCCGGTGGCATTGTGGGTACCCCTTAACACCCCCAGCCAACGAATGGAGGCGGGCGGGCGTGAGCAGAGAGCCGGCAGCGGGCATGTGCCAAGTGGCATGTGGGCTTGCAAGCCGATAGTGGGCGGTGGGCTGCAACAATCGAGTGTAAAATCCACACACAAAAAAGAGAGATTGGAGTAGGTCACACCAAGTTGGCCTCTCCGTACCTCAAACCCTAGCTCCATCTTGCGCCATCATAGCTGCCTCTTGCCCCATCCCACCGCGCCGCTTGTCGCTCTGTCCAGATGCGTTGCCTATGCCCAGCTGAGCCATGCCGCCTCTCCAGCCATGCTACACTGCCCTTTCGAATGCCACCGCATCCCATGCTGTGTGCCATTGCCCCCCATGCTGCGCGCCACCACCGTCGCATGCGCCGACCACCCTAGTCGCGTTGCCGTGCTACAAAGGAAGGAGGAGGAGGGGTTTCGGCTGAGAAGGTAAGAGGAGAAGAGATTACGAGAAAAATGAAGGGAAAGGAAAGGAAAAAAAAGAAAAGAAAGAAATGGAGTAAAAGAGAAAAGGAAGAGCAGAAAAAGAAAAAGAAAAAGAAAAAGAAAAAGAAAAGAAGAAGAAGAAAAAAAAAGAGATCAGATTGCAATCAGGGAAGAGTTACATCAAAGAGGCGGCGGGAGTGTGAGGTAGGGGCGGGGCGCTAGGTTGGAGGGCACATGCGGCGTGGCCCAGGGAGCGGCGAGCTAGCGGACGAGCCGACTGCGGGCGGCACCGCGGTTGACTGAAAGAGCCGAGCTCTAGAGGCAGACGTCGAGCTGCAACGACATACGCTGACCGAGCAGTGGGCGTACGGGGGACATTCCACAGGGCGGTGAGCACCCCCCTAATATTTTGTTCTGGTCCGCCAGTGGCATTAGCTGGCTAGCTAGCTAGGGGCTTTAGGTGCAGCCGTACGTGATGCACCTAGCTAGATTAGATCGATCGCATTAAACGGGCAAATTATTAATCATGCGTACGTTTCGGGTTGGACGCGTACGTACGGGCCGGGTGTTCACATGCACTTGAACAGGGCCGGTCCTGGTATCACTACTACTGATCGACTTTCCATACCGGCTCATCGGTCCGGTTAGATTTGAACCCGTCTTGATGAGGGCTTGATGCAGTTCATTGGTTCTGGGGCTATCGTGGGCTTTCGATCTTGGTTAAATAACACGAACCGATCTTGATCTCACTCATGTCGATCGGTTAGTGTTACAAACCGGACTAAAGGTACCTTTAGTCGGTTAGTATTCTGAACCGGTACTAAACTCGTTCGATATACTTTAAAAGGAATGCATATCCTAGTCTATTCAATACGCGTGGGTGGGTAGGTTGGGAGTGTCTTGTGATGGCATGCAGGAGGTTCCAGGTTCGAGTCTTGAGTTCGTCATAATTTTTTCTACATCACGAGAGCGCTTTAGGTCACAGACCTTTAGTCCCGGATGGGCTGTCCCGGTTTGACAACTGGGACTAAAGCCAGTTACCAACCGGGACTGTTGTTCATTTGTGTAGTAGTGTATTTTGGGGACCCGGGACGAAAACTTATATGAAGATCCCTTCCACCTTTTCATATATATATAGTCTTATAAGCACACATCATTGAAAAAATTAATATTCGATGCACAAAAAATACTTTTATAGAACAATTTAAAGTTTATGAAATGACAAATGTAAATTGTAATCATAAACACTTACTTGACACTTGGCATCATCTTAAAAAAAAATCTAACATTTTGTGATACAAAGTCATCGATTATACTATTGATATCAATCTCGCGATTAGGTAATCAGGTGGGTCGCGGCGACTGACCAAATCGCGATCAAGATCAGGCGAGGCGATCAGTGGATCCGGAACTCGGAGGGCCGGCATCGCGGCAACTAGGCGCGAGGGCGTCGGGGCTCAGGGGCTCGGGGCGCACCTCGCGCTGCGTTCTGATCAGTCGGACAGTTCGTTTCCTACCTAGACCCTTATCAGATCAACTCAGCACACGTTTGCTCGCAACTGGACCAAAAACCCATTGTGTAGTTGCATACCGAGGGGCCCCATGACTTTAGGGCCCGGGGCGGCCGCCCACCCTCCCCCTCAGGGCTGGCCCTAAACTTGAATTTTTGTCACTTCAAGCGTGGTTTATGAGCTGTTAGAGCATCTCCAAGAGGAGCCCTAAATAGGTTGCTAATTGTAATTATAGAGTTTTGATGAAAAAAAGCACTCCAACAGAGGTTGTATTTTGAGAAAAATTATCAAAATAGGTTTAGGACTCGAGCCTGTTGTTATATTTAGCAACCCTCCTCTCGGCCCTAAAGAAGGGATGAATGAAGGATTGGAGATTTAGGGTCTAATTCTTGGAGTCAATAGCTATCTTGGGTCCTAATTTTTTAGTTTAGGCCCTATTTTGAGGTATAGGACTCTATTTTAAGGCTTGACTATTGGAGATGCTCTTAATTGGTTCTTAAAAAACATTATTCAAGGAGAGCACAATACAAACTTTGTAGTGTATCCGTGCAATCCAATATATAGGAGAAATGATCGTGGTTTCTGGGATTTGATCTCCTGGCCTTCTATACCACGGCTATATGTGTTTCCAATATGATTACCATGCATCTCTCTTTGCTTTAAAAAAAAATCAAAAGTCGTGTTTTTAGCTAATACTAAGCTTTTAGCATTTTAACTTTGGGGTGTTCATGACACATGCAAATGTTTTCCCCTGACTCCCTGAGTAATGTATAAAAAAAAGGAAAAGAATATATATTTGCCTGCGCTGCGCCGTGTGCTGCAATGACCGAGACACGATGACATTTCAGCACCAAATCAGGCCGGATTGAATCGGATTTCATATAGAAGCCACATCGATCCAAGTACGTCGCAGGATCATCACAAGAGATACTTTGCAGCAGCTAGCTGGTTAATTATATTAAAGTTACTTTGATGGCCGCAGTACTGTGGATCTGTCATTAGTTTACTAATTAATCTGCTTTGTTTGCATGATCTTTCTCGTGATATCGATGCACACACCTCAAGAGAAGATCGACTGCTCTTTTCTTTTTTCGCGACGATGATCCACTACTTGGTGCAGTATATATGTAGATGTGAGGTAACTGTCTGGTACATCCTAACATCTACTCTCTGTTGAGAAATACGAGGCCTATGATTTAAATTATCTTTTTAAAAATATAAGTCTTGGATGGAGATTTAATGAGGTTTTCTAACTATACGTCTATTTATTCTCTCTTAACTATATACATTTATTTATTATCACTTATACAAAGTATTATCTGTCATTTTCTAAGCACTACGTACTACAGAGAATGCTATTATAGACGGTTCGAAAACTTCATCACAAATGGTTTTCTGAACCATCTATTAGTATGTGTCAGTGATAATACGACATATAACACCAACGGTTTCTGAACCGACTGTGAAAATACATATCACAGATAGTTTTTTATCTAAAACCGTCTATGATATGTGTTGATCACAAACGGTTTGTATATAGAACCATCATTGATATGTGTTATTCAAAGATGGTTTTTAAATAGAACCGTCTGTGATATGTTTTTCCCCTAACTCTCTTGGTAGAACTTTCATGATTAGTATGTGTTGTTCGAAATTTTTTTCTCCTTAAATATTTCTACAACGACATTTATAAAGTACAACCAGTTATAGATTTATAAAGCCCATCCCAGATCCGTCAAAGAGGAAGAAGACCAAGGCTGCTGGGGTTTCCTGCAGAGATATTCCCCCAAGAACTTGCCAAAAACAAGACCTCCTTCAGCGGGCCACTCGCATCTTGCAATGCAGCTAGGGTTAAGGACCTCTCCAGCCACCAGGCCTCGCCCTATGGCATTCGCTGCCAAAAGGCCTTTGCCCACGGGGAGCATTACAAAGAAAGCTCTTGTCAGGACAAAGGCTAAGGGGGTGCCTCTCACGAAGCATCCATCACAGCATCCTTCGACCCCCGAGGCGCTGCAGCCCGCGTGCCCTAACAAGGGCAAAGATGGCCAATCTTCGAGCAAGAGAAAACTTCAGGATGCCCAGAGATCCCCCCTGCGGAAGAGGAGGGTGCAGCTTCCCTCCACTGGACTCCCTAATGCTGCTGCTGGTACGCTTGGTAAGGAAGGTGCCGGAGGTCGCGAGATCACGCAGTCCACTTCGACCTCCACGTCCTTGTCCTCCTCGGACTCAAGCTCGAAACCCAGTCATGCGAGCATGAGGCCCTGCTCTGTTGATTCCCTTGTGCGTGAGGTGTAAGCGCAACTTGAGGAGGGAGAGATAGGCTCCCCACCCAAGGGTGATTTGGAGAGATCAGCAGTTCAATGTGGTGACGCCTTCGACTCCCTCTTTGCTGAGGAAGGTACAATGGTTTCCCTTTGCTGCTATCTCTCTACTTGTTTTCCTTTGCTGCTATCTCTCTGCTTCCCCTTAACTTTTGCTCATTGGCGCTTATTGTGCTACCAGGGGTTGCAGATGGTGGGGTGCGAGTGGATGACTTGGAGAAGGAAATTCTTGAGGACAAGTCCTTAGAGAAACAGCGTGGCATCCTTAGCATCGACCTCCAGGCCGCGGGAGATGGTGATGAGGCCATGGCATTCTCTTCCAGCGAGCTTCCCTCCTATGCCATTCCGTTCATTGATGATGATGACGCAGCGACACAAATTCATCGTTTGACTGAAGAGCGCGTCAGCAAGTACATGAGTCGCTTTAGCGACGCTCAGGGCATCGGAGAGTTTGCTGAATTGCTCAAGGACCGGTTAGGCACAACTATCAATCTCCATTTCCAGGTAAATTCTGAGTCCTTTATCCCTTGTCAATGACCTTTCACCTCTCGTTATTTGACACCTGCAGACTTCCCTCACAGGCTACCTCTATTTCCAATGTCATCAGGGATGAAGCCCCGAGGATGATCAAGGAGATGTTCAAAGAGACAGCCAGGGAGGCCCAGCAAAAGGTCTCACAACTGGATGGTGAGAAACTGAGAGCCACCGAGGAGAAGCTAAAGGCCGCTGAAGAAAAGTTGCAGTTCACTGACGAGAGGCTCAGAGCCACGGAGGAGAAGTTGAAAGTGGCTGAAGAGAAGATGGATGTCATCCACCAAGTGAATGTGAGCCTAGAGGAGGATGTAACCAAGTCGTGGCAGCGCCTGGGCAAGTTCTATGACCTTGAGAAGATCACTCTTACTGCTCAGAGATCCTTGGAGGGCCTTGGAGCCAAGGTTTCCCCACTTCCCTCAGGACAGTCTAGGCCAGAGAGCTGGATTCCCTTGTTGGAGGAGCGTGTCAACTCCTTCGCTCGAGTTGCTGAGGACAGGTGCCAGTCTTTTGCCACAGCCACCATGACGGCTGGGGCCCTTGCCATATCCCACCTTAGTGACGATTCGAGCCGGCGGGTTGTGCGAGATGGTCTCCGGTCTTTTCACCCCGAGGTGAGGAAGGCGCCGGAGGCGAGCTATCACGAAGCCTTTAGCCAGAGTTCGTGAAGCGTGTCCTCCTCCCTCGCCTTGAGAGCTTCGCACCTTCACTGCGGCGATGGGCGTGATGATCCTACCAGTGTATGACCCTCTGAGATCATGTCTTGTTTAGCAGGGAGTGATGTTGATGTTGGGCAGATTCGCACGATGCATTCTTGTAGTTGCTGCTTACTTGACACTTTGATTATGTAGCCTTTCATGAAAGAGTATGCTTTATGTTTACATCTCGAGTGTTATTTAAAATGATATGGTGTCATTTTTCATCCAGGGAGCACCCACGGCGACCATCGGCATTAATTATAAGCGATGTGCCCAAACGGGTTGCGCACCCCGGCGACTGAAGCCTCCCAAGGAAACATGCCGCAAGACGATGGCACTTCATAAGGGCGCAGTTGTCGTTTAGTGCCCTACTCCCAAGGGGGCTCCCTTTGGCCATAGCGTAGGCTAGGCGAAGGGATGCGAGTCCCTAGGCATGCGTAGACCTTAAGCCACGCCTGGGTCCTCGCAACGTTGCTTGCGAGGTCCTTGTATAGTGAGCTCAATAAGAGCACACATGTGCGCCCACAGGGAGGGGATGTTTCTCGAGTTAAAACTCTTGTAGTAAAGAGGTTTCCACTATACCTTGTGGAAAGGTATAAGGTTGTGACCCGGGGGTCGTTCGGCTTAAGCGCCTGGGGACCATGGGGGACTAAGCCATGGTGAACCCAAAGACTTAGGCTTTCTGCCTTAAGTTGCCACCCCCTCCTTGGGTGAGAAATTTTGATATTTGGGACTCAGTACGCAGGCCTCTTTAGAATTAACACTCAGTTCGCATGACTTTCGAAATTTGACACTTCGACGTGTGAATCTTCCTATTCAGGTGTTTTTCTCCCCTTTGTTCAGGTGTTTTTCTCCCCTTTCTTGACTTCACAATTTTCCTTTTCATTTTACTTCTCCCCGGCCATGTGAAATGACCCTTCTGCACCTTATCTCTGTTCGCTGAACCTCCCTTATCTCTTCAATCATCCAGCAAACAACGCACTTATCTCTGTTCGTTGCTCCCGTTTCTTTCTCTCGTTCCCGTTTCTGTGGCCGCCGCCGCTGGTCTCGTTCCTTGCTCCCTCCTCTGAACCTCCACGAAGTTCAAGTGGGGCGCCAACTGGGCTGATTTGCGCCTCGATGTCGCAGGGGTCGTCGTCCTCCGACGCCCGCACTCGAGGTTGCAGCGCCTACTCGGGCATGAAACGGAAAGGAATAGCCGTGGAGAAGTCAGACCAGCGAGTCCCAAAGCTGCCCAAGATCACGAGCCGCCCGCCTCCCTCTTCCACGCCCGGCGAGGCAGTGCGGCGGCAAAGGTAATAAACCAGTAGCGGCACCGTTTCTCCTAGCCCCCGCGTCTCTCCTAATAGGCGCTTTTTCTTTCTTTGCGGCGATTGAAGGCGCGATCTTGGGTCGACACCGGGAGAACCAATATTGTATTGGCGGGAGTATGTGGAGGACTCCACGACTTCTCTGCAGTAAGAGCTCACGATTCTGCAGATCTAGTTTCGCATTTGTGCGGATCGTTGCGGTTTCGGAAGCAAGAATGGCGCCGTCTTTATCATTATGTGTTTCCTACTTTCTTGGGGTCCAACTCGAATGCTTCATGAAGAGAAGCCACCCCACCAGAATGCCTTGATGTTCGACCAAGAAACACCGGCGAAACACTAGCGGTTTTGATTTGGTACAGATTTTCTGGGTTTTCTTGGGGTTTAGGCTCTGATGGTTGGGTGTAATCCAAGAAACAGTTTTGGTAATGGTCTTGTGTTTGGTATTTCTCTAGTGTTTGATCATTGATGGATAAGCTTCCGCCCCATATATTATGAGAAATTTTGTACGTGCGTTGTTTGCTGGATGATTGAAGAGATAAGGGAGGGGCAGAAGGGTCATTTCACATGGCCGGGGAGAAGTAAAATGAAAAGGAAAATTGTGAATTCAAGAAAGGGGAGGAAAACACCTGAATAGGAAGATTCGCACGTCGGGGTGTCAAATTTCGAAAGTCATACGAACTGGGTGTTAAATCTGGAGAGGCTTGCGTACTGAGTCCCAAATATCAAAATTTCTCCTCCTTGGGTCCATCGAGTGGGCATAAGGGGACTTGAGATGTCTGACCGCTTTGGGGCTTTTTAGGGAGTAGACCATGGAGGCCATCGCCCTAGACATGTGCTTGTTGGTTGTAAGCAATGCTGGATTATGGCTTGTGTCCCCAACAATGACATGTTGGGGATGGCCTTCTCGAGAGAAACTGCAGAGCAACTAAGTAGATGTAGGACTTCCC
The DNA here is from genome assembly GCA_036346375.1 of Guadua angustifolia. Taxonomy (NCBI): domain Eukaryota; kingdom Viridiplantae; phylum Streptophyta; class Magnoliopsida; order Poales; family Poaceae; genus Guadua; species Guadua angustifolia. Next base: position 8,898 of record JAYEVE010000658.1, on the reverse strand, counting down.
TTGATGTTTCATTGATAACCTTAGAAGGGCTTACATCAGCATAGATTAACTGCCATCACGGCGTACAAGAGAACTTAAACATAAAACTTTCTAAGCTTATCCGCGTTCCATGCGTGCTTGAGTGGCTTATCTTCCATGGTGGAGAGGCGGTAGGCTCCGGAGCCAAGGACACCCCCTCCTTGGGTCCATCAGGGAGTGGGCCGCCCAAGGGGGACTTGAGATGTCCTGACCGCCTGGGGCTTTTTTAGGGGTAGACCATGGAGGCCATGCGCCCTAGACATGTGCTTGTTGGTTGTAAGCAATGCGAAGTTATGGCTTGTGTCCCCAACAGCAGCGTGTTGGGGATGGCCTTCTCGGAGCGAAACACGGGAGCAACTAAGTAGATGTAGGACTTCCCCTTGATGTTTCATTGATAACCTTAGAAGGGCTTACATCAGCATAGATTAACTGCCATCACGGCGTACAAGAGAACTTAAACATAAAACTTTCTAAGCTTATCCGCGTTCCATGCGTGCTTGAGTGGCTTATCTTCCATGGTGGAGAGGCGGTAGGCTCCGGAGCCCAGGACAGCTGAGACGCGGTATGGTCCCTCCCACTTGGGATGAAGATTCCCTTGGGCTGCTGGGTCAGTGACCCTTTTCAGCACCAAGTCACCCAAGAGGAAGGCTCGTTCTTGCACACAGTGATTGTAGAAACGGGCTACTTCACGCTCATAAGAGGCATGCTTGATGAGGGCCTAGTCACGGAGCTCTTCTGTGAAGTCCACCTCCATCTTATGATTTTCTTTATTCACCATGTAGTTGGTGGGAAGGGGCCCTGTGAGCATCTCCACGCAGAGCGAGCGATGACGGACCTCTGCAGGGAGGACGGCTTCCACCCCGTACACCAGTGAGAAAGGCATTCGTCCTGTGGAGTGGCTGGGCGTGGTACGTATCCCCCACAAGACATTGAAGAGTTCTTCTGCCCATAGCCCATGTTTAAGTACACTCTTCTCAAGCCGTCGACGAATGCCCTGGAGGATTAGACCATTGGCCCTTTCCACTGCCCCATTGGACTTGGGATGAGCCACTGAGGCAAAGTAGGGTATTGTTCCAATGGAGTCACAGAAGTCCCTGAAGGAGGAAGCATCAAATTGAGTCCCGTTGTCCACAGTGAGCTCCTTAGAAACCCCAAATCGGCACACAATGTTCTTCCAGAAAAACTTCTGCACCGTCCGGGATGTGATCGATGCCAATGGCTCAGCTTCTATCCACTTGGTGAAGTAGTCAATCGCCACCACTGCATACTTATGGCCCCCCTTGGCCGGCGGGAATGGTCCGAGGAGGTCCATACCCCACCGGGCAAAAGGCCATGTAATTGGTATTTGATGAAGAAGTGTAGCAGGAGAGTGGTGAGCTGATGCCATCTTTTGGCAGCCTTCGCAGGTTCTGAGGGTCTCGATGGCGTCTCACACCATGGTAGGCCAATAGAAGCCTTGTCTTAATGCCTTTGCCACCGTTGCTCTTGGCGCAATGTGTGAACCACAGAGCCCTTCATGCACATCCTTGAGGAATGCAATGCCTTCCTCTCTTGAAAGGCACTTGAGCAGAGCGGAAGACCCTTTCTTGTAGAGCTTTCCTTCAAGGAGCACATAGGACTGGATTTCTTTGAACACCCTTGAACACGGTCTCTTTGTCGTCCTCTACTCCCCCTGAATGCATTTTATGATTGGGGTCATCCAGGAATCGGGGCAAGTTGAGATCTCGTTGACTTGGGGAGGTAATTCATGTTCTACATCCTTGTTGACATCTTCCTTGACAGAGGGTGTATCAAGCACTTCGAAGAAGACCTTCGGCGGAAGTGGCTCTTGGGAGCTTGCTGCCCGAGCTAGACGATCAGCCCGATGATTGTCTCCACGGGGAATCCGACGGACTTCCAATCCAGAGAAGTATTTTACCATCTTTCGCACCTCTTCAAGGTAGTTAGCTATCTTTGGGTCAAGACACTGGTAGGACTTGTCCATCTGGTTGATGACAAGCTGAGAGTCTCCAAGGATGAGAAGGCGCCGGATCCCCAAAGCCTTTGCAAGATGAAGCCCTAAGAGGAGGGCCTCGTACTCAGCCATGCTGTTGGTAGGGTTAAAAGACAGATGTGCGGCATACTCAAGTGCCTTCCCTTCTGGGCTTATGAGGATCACTCCCACTCCTCCTCCATCCAGGCGCCTGGAACCATCGAAGTAGAGGGTCCAGTGAGGGTTGGGTGGACTGAGGCGCTCTGCCAACTCTCCCCGAAAAGCTTGGGAGTTCGTCCACTCTGCCATAAAATCTGCGAGGATTTGAGATTTGACGGCGGTTCTCCCAACGAGCTTGAGGGAGAAAGGTGCCAGCTCAGCTGCCCATTTAGCAATTCTCCCAGTCGCCTACTTGTTACCCATCACTTCGGCTAGCAGGTAGCCGGTGGGGACAGTGATGGGGTGGCCGAGGAAGTAGTGGCAAAGCTTTCGAGATGCCATAAGAAGCGCATAGCATATTTTTTCCATTTACACAGTATCTTGTCTTTGCACCATGAAGGCCTCGGGACGATGGTACGGGTGACTGGACCTGTCACCGCTCTTTGATTAGGACAACACTTGCGACCCATTGGGGTGTGATGGCAGTCAGAGAGAGAGGTTCTCTGGATTGGAATGGTGAGGAGCGAAGGATTGGCCAAATATGCCTTGAGATCTTCGAAAGCCTTTTGAGCCTTGGGGGTCCAGCAAAAATCTTTGAGACCATGAAGTATTTTGAAGAAGGGTGGTCCTTTCTCAACTGATCGTGCCATGAATCACTCTAAGGCCGCCATGTGACCTGCTAGGCGTTGGACATCCTTGATGGACCGCGGCAGCTCCATATCCAGGATGGCCCGAATCTTCTCCGGGTTGGCCTCAATACCTCTTTGAGAGACAAGAAAACCTAAGAGCTTGCCCCCTTTTACCCCGAAGGCACACTTTTCAGGGTTTAGCTTGAGGTTGAATTTGCGGAGATTCTCAAAGGTCTGGCGAAGGTCTTCAAGATGTGTTGAAGCCAAGGGGCTTTTTACAACAGCGTCATCGACATACACTTCCACATTACGACCCAGCTGATCCTTTAAGACAAGGCACACGAGCTGTTGGAAAGTGGCTCTGCGTTCTTCAACCCAAAGGGCATCGCAGTGAGTAGTAGTAGTGCCTTGGAGTGATGAAACTTGTCTTCTCCTCGTCTTCTTGTGCCATATGGACTTGATGATAGCCGAATATGCATCCAAGAAGCTCATTAGCTCGCATCCGGATGGAATCAACCAAGCTGGTCGATCTTGCGGGGAAGTGAGTAGTCATCCTTGGGGCATGCCTTGTTAAGGTCGGTGAAGTCGGCCTTTGTCGCCCACTGCCATTGGATTTTTTGACTAAAACGAGATTGGCCAGCCACTCGGGGTGCCACACCTCTCGGATTAGGCCAGTGTTTAAGAGTTTTTTGACTTCCTCTTTGATGGTTTGGCATCGCTCAAGAGAGAGCTTGAGAAGTTTCTGCCTTACGGGGAGGCGCCCGGGCCTCACCGCGAGGCGATGTTGAATTACTTCACGGGGAACACCTTTCATATCTGATGGGACCCAGGCGAAGGCATCTGCGTTGACCCTTAGGAACCCAAGGAGCTCCTCCTCCATCTTCTCTGAGAGTTCGGCTCCAACCCGGATGAATCGCTCATCATCAGGGCCAAAGAGCTGCACTTTCTTTAGTTCTCCTTCGGGACGAGGCTTTAAAGAGTGCTTCTGCTGAGGGGACTCGCCCTTAGCAAGCTCTATTGAGAATGGAGCGAGCGCGGCCTCCTTTGTGAGAAGTTGACTTCGCCGGGCCATTCTGCTGCCTTATGGAAGAGCGGCGGGCAGGTCTTGATCTCTCATGGAGATGACCCCATGAGGTCGGTGTATCTTAAGACACAAGTAGTTTTGGTGGATCGCGGTATGAGGTTGTTGAGGTCACCCTCCCATTATAGCATTGAATGGTGATTCGACATCAACGACATCGAATCTACGACTTCGTCACGATGGTTCTCCGTGACCCAAATGTCATGAGGCTCGATCCTCCTAAGGGTTGAATGGACTTTCTGGTATGAAACCCGTGAGAGAGGCGATCGGACGGGAGTAGAATCACTGGTGATAACCTCCTCGTGACTCCCATAGCACCTTAAGCGTCGAAGATAGAGTATGTCCACGGGCTCCTCTCCATCGGCAGTATCGAGAGACCTCGCAGATTAGACAACATGGCGGTCACCAAGAAACACCGTCATGGGGAACCTTAAACTTTCTTTGCATCATCGGCCAAGGCGAAACGTTGCCCACTTGGGAGGAGTGCCGGGATTACTAACGACATGACTTCACGGGCATACTCCTTTCGCGCTTGGACTCATGCCCATAAATTTGAACCCCCATTATGACATTTACACTCTGCGGCGCTTGAAAGGGAAGTTCTTGCTCAACATCTTGTCGAAGTTCTCGGGGGAGGCAGAGCAAAGTGGCAGGAGTGTACCGCTGAGGAGCATAGCCTCCATGACCTGCAGAGGCGAGGCGGTGATCCCCGTCGTGGCTCAGGTCCACGCTTGAGGAGTTTCGCCACCTCAGCGGCGTACTGGCGACACTCACTCGTGTCATGCCCACCCATTTTGTGGTAGGCGCACCAGCGACCATCCCCTTGGTCTTGGTTGTTTTTCTTCTCAGTAGGACCCTCGTCGCGCGCGCGATAGTCTTTAGGCTTAGGACCCTTCTTTGGTCCCTTGGAGGTGGTGCTTCCCTGTGGAGGGGCATAAGTCACAGCGAGGACTTTGGAGTCGCGACCCCCGATAGAGCGATCCTTTTGGTCTTTGTTTTTTTTCCCGGAGGACCTCTTGGATCGCTTCTCAGGTGAGTCACTTCTAGCCTAAGGGAGTAGCCCCTTTTTAGCTAAGTCATCTTCCTCTCCTCGAGCGTATTTCTCCACAACCTCAAAAAGTTCTTTGGAGTGGTTTACAGGGGTCCTCCCAAGCGCCGGTTTAGTTCACCGGGAAAAATCCTTCCTTACATGCATTGATAACCGTGGAGTCGGGCGTCGCCATGGCCGCTTTGTGAAAAGCGCTTGAGGAAGTCTGTGTAGATTCGTTCTTCCGTTGCTTGCGGTGAAGAGATGGTTGGGAAGCATATGGCCTTGTAACTCCTGGAAGTTCTTGTTGAACTCTTCACTTGCAATGGGCCCAAGAGTGGATGGACCCCTCTTCGATTGAAGAACCATGACCTTGCTGTTCTGAGAGGAAGCGGGAGGCACTTGCATTCTTCTCCCGCCTCCCGGCTGGACAGTGTGGCGAGACTTCGAGAAATTGCATGGGGTCGGAGTCTCAGTCATATGGTACCATGTTATTGTGAACGGAACTTGGTAGGAATGGGGTTTGAAGATATCGAGCTAGGGGTTACTGTCTTAGGGCTGCTTCCTGGCGATGCCTATGAGGGGAGGGGGATCTCTCATGTCGATGGCGGCGGTGACGAGACCCCTCGGAGCTGGAAGAGCTCGAGGCTTGTCGAGGGCGACAGTGACGTCCACGTCTAGGAGAACCAGAGCTCTCTTGTCAACAAGCGGTTCGAGCATGCCGGAGACCTCGGACTGGCTTCCTTCCCTAGAATGATACTGCTGTATGGCGGGGATGATAATGATGACTTGGTGAAGGGAAGCACTACGGTGGTGGCAGCAGTGGAAATCGCCCCACCCCATGGGCGTGTCGGCGATTGATAGAGCCCTTTGAAACTTGAAGGTGTTCGAGGATAATCGCGATTATGCGAGGCCCTTTTTGAGGCGGCCACCTTTGGTCTGAGGGGCTCTCCACGCCTGCACAGGCCATACCACCTATGAGGCAAGAGTCTTGCTTGGCCGGCGAAGTTGATTACCATCTCCGGATCTGGCGTGCTTGCCCGGAGGAGGTGCTTGTGGTGGAGGGTCAGGGCTCCCATCCTTGAGGATCTTGAGTTCAGACCTTGGATTTGAGTGGTGATGGCGCAATACAATGGTATAGGATGATTCCACAAACCCAGATTGGTGGATGCTGGCGGAAGGAGTTCCATTTGACACCGCCCATTTGTGAGTGGGAGTAGGTTGAGCAGGTCCCCCGCCGCCTCCAAAGCGAATGTTGGGCCTCCGTGCCCCGGGTCCGTGGACACTTGGGTGAAAGCGGTGGGGGAAGCGGTGAGAAATGTAGAGAGTCCGCCTTGAGAAGCGGTACAAGGCCATCATGTATTCCACGGTTTGCCTTGTGGTCGCTTCACCATAACTTGCCACTTACTTACATCTAGGACTTGGGCATGAGGTTGGCTCTGGAGCCTGACCCCCCAAACGGCCGAGGCGCCACGGACCTCATGCCTTGGGCCCAAGGCACGGCTCAACTGGAGGATCTTTGCGGATGGGAACTCTGAATTTGAAGGGCGTTATCGACCCGATGAACGGCACCCGATTTACGAGGGCGGTGGGCGGCATGGGTTCCGGGAGGAGGATGACCATCCGCGCTCCTTGTGCTGAGGGCTAGAAAGCCTTAGAGTGTTTTCTTGGTAGGAGCCATAGCCTTGTATGGACTAGCTACGGTCCACAGACTGGCGCCAATGTTGGGTGTGTGAAAGCCGAACACGGTATGGGGTGGGCGTCGGCGCTTAACGGGTCGTCGTCCTGCGAGAGCGTAGAAGATCTGCGGAATTTATCTGAGTTGAGGTCAGGAGGACCGCCCTACTCTATCGCGAGCTGCGAGGCGACGCCGGAGGCAAGGCCATGAGGACTCGTCGGTTTTGAATCTTCCTTTATAATGCTCAAAGGCTCCCCTACAAATGAGAGGAGGAGGGGTGTTTATAAGCTTGGTAGTGCATACAAATGACTAAAATACCCCTTACAAGAATGGCTAGACCATGAGTACAAAGAGGGAGTAATGTAGTCTTTTTGTACAAGCAATAGAAATACCCTTATGAGGATAACTAGCCTATTGGTACAAGTGAGGGGCAATATCGTCTTCGGCTGGCATGGCTGCAATTTCTTGATCTGTTTGTGGCACTACAAGTAGTTCTTCAGGTATTCTCCAACAAGAACCTAGATAAAGTATTGTCGGTGTTTCGTATAACCGGCAAGTAAATTTGTAAGTTTAGGGGTCGCGCTCCCCTCTCCTCGAATGGTTAGACCAAGGAAGTCCCGGATGTATACTGGTTCGGGCGGAACGTCCCTACTTCCAGTTCGTGGCGGTGGTTTGTATTGCTCTGGGTGCGGGAGGTCACCAGAGGTTACAAGCGGAGGCTAAGGATAGGCCCTTAGCGTCCGTCCGAAAAGAGGAGGTCGAGAGGGCTAATCTAAGTTCGATGTTGAGCCGAGTCGGAAGGCTCAATGTGTGTTAAGCGAAAAAGCGAGTGAACGTGTATGCGTATGTGCCTGCCTTTCCCTGAGGGCTCTGCCTCCCCTTTATATAGGCAGAGGGGGCAGGTTACACGGGATTTTGAAAAGGAGGTAGGGGCACTTCATGCCGAGGTTCGAGTCTTCGGTCATGATGATTGTGATTTCTGTTCATCCCATGTTGGGTTAGTAGTCACAATGGGCGGCGCTCCGTTGGGAAGAGTCTTGCACTGCCCTCATGCGCTTGTCGAGATGTTGGCGGCTTGAGGGCCAGGTGCTTTGGTGAGGCCGCCCTTTGGTCGCCTTGGGAAGGAGCCATCCGTCCCAACATGGCCATTGTGTCCGTGAAGACGGGTGACCCAGCTCGGAGTAGAGCCGTCGGCGTGGCGGAGGTTGGCGGACTCGTTAGCTAGACCTCGCCAAGACCAGTCAGAATGGCGGTGGCGGACTCCGGACCAGGTCTAGGTTGGCCAGGCAGGCGCCCGAGGTGGTCGCGTAACCTAGAGGCGAGGACCCTTTTCAACACTGTATCCATTGTGGGTCAGACTCCAGAACCGGATCCTTGAGAGATCTGATCTTGAAATAGATATATACTCTTTGGTCAGTTTACCTGGTATGAGTATTCGTCGGTAGCCTCATGGGCTGTCTGGCCTTGAGCGTTCTGGATGGACCCTTCATTTTCGGCTGGCGTGGTCTCCTCAGCAAGGTGTTGCTAGCTGGTCTCATTGGTGAATTGGTGTCTCGCTCGGCCGAGCCCGGCCTACTGGTTTGTCGGTCTCAACCCCAGGTCTTGCGCCTGGCGCACCAGCAGGAGTAACCCAGCGGCTCGTAGTAGGTGATGGGTTTATATCGATCGACAAAGAAATCCGGTGGCGAAGTGGCGGACTTGATCGACCACTGGCCTCGAGTGGATCGAATCTTTGCCTTGGAGGCAGGATCGACCAACTTGGTTGGCGTTCAAGCCCCAGGTGTCTGTGCGCACCGGTGGGTGTAACTCAGAAGCCCGGCAGTGCTCGGAGAGCTGGTCGGGGGTTATCCTGGTCAAGCAGGCCAGCCAGACTTTGTCGGAAGGCTGCAGTTGACATACGTCGGTCGCGTGGTTGTTTGAATCTTGCCGGCCACGACTCGGCCGTGGTTGGCGAGATGCCTGAACGCCTTGGCGAGAGGTTACAGTTCCCGAATGCTCATTTATGGCGCGTTGCTAGACGCCGTGTGGTCGTGAGGAGGTCGGATGCCTTCGCGAAGATTACAGTTCCCGAAAGTCTTCGTTTACGTCATAGCTAGACTTCGGCGTGATCGGCGAGGTCGAATGCCTTCGCGAGAGGTTCTCGGTTCCGGATGCTTGTTTCGTCGTAGCTAAACGAGTTAGTGAGAGCTAGTTTTACGTCGTAGCTAAACGAGTTAATCGGTGGTTTAGCAGGAGCTAAGCGAAGGGCATCCATCCCCGAGGTCCTCATCGGGCGGTACTTTTGGAGAGGCCGCCTTGTCGGTCCCGTGTATGCCCGTCCGCGGTGTGGGACTG